>KV751361.1:2125159-2167048 GCA_001698575.1 Mola mola
AGTTTCATCTTTTATTTCTGTTTTATTTTTTTTAATGCACATATCTTTTTGACGTTTGTTTCGACACGGCAGATTGATCAGGTGGCGTTGGTCGGTCCAGCACTTTGATCAGGACTAATGTCTAACCAATTATTGCGTGGTGAAATGAAATGTAGCAGTCCCTTGCTTATTTATAATGTGGACTCATTTACAGGTGTCCCTATTGACATCATCGCCAGGAATCCCTCCGCCAGTTGCCCTCTGACATCATGAGCCACAATTTCTTCCTCCTTTTTTTTTTCTTTTTAAGATGCAGTCAGAACCGCTCCCTGCTGCCTTTTGGATGAATTTATGTGTGGTTGTTTGGAATGACAAGGTTTGAAACAGGAAATTGTATTAGCTGGTTCCTATCAGAGGTGCTGCAGATTCTGTCACAGTCCTATATACACTTTTACATGAGTAGTCTTATTTTTTTCCCCATGCACTGACAGCTTTCTGTAGGGTCTTACTTTTCTCAGCCATCTTAAATTTATGGGTGACACTATTGATTCATGATGAATGTGGACTTCGTTAAATACCTCGGGTACACACACAAACCACTGCTGTCCGTCTTTTTTACACAACTGTAGTTTTTCTGCCTACAGTTTTCTTACTTCTAAAATTACAGCACAGAATTATATCCATCTATATTCAGCTGGTTCACACATTTTGCAGTGCATTTTCACTTTTTTCTTAAGTTTCTTCCTTTTGTTGCTTCAGGCAATGCCGTTTTGCTGAGATGATAAGTCCATGTATTGAAAATAAAAGCACAGACAAGAGAATGCTAGTGTTAGTGTAAGCTAGAAAGAGAAGAAAGTAGGAGGCCAAGCTGTGTCAAAAACTTGAAGAGAAGAAAAAATGTGTGGCCAAAAAATAGTCTGGCATTAAAAACCCACAAACTGCCATAAATTCAGTAAGTTATTTTTATACAAAAAAAACTGCTCCAGTATGGAGTTTGAGTTACTAGGGCTGTTTAGCTGGACAAGTCTGTACTATACAATGCAACAGCCTTGGACAAGTCAGAAACTCAGACTTTCACAAGCAGTCAGTTGATGATGGGGCACTGTTTTCTGAAGTTTATAAATGTTTACTGAAGACAAATGAATCTGTGTAGATAGAATTATTAAGTGCTTTTCTATGCTGTGATAATCTGCTAAAAATTCAGACATTACTTTGAAATACATCTATACAAATTTGTTTGTCATTTGTAAACATCTGAAAAGTTTAGAGAACCTTTTAGGAAAAACACAGTCTAAACATTAATTTTACACAGTATCTTTACTGGTATTGAGTAGAAAAACGTGTGGGTGTTTGGCTGTAGGTTATCCACTCCAGGCTACCAAACACTTGCAGTAACTCTTTGAATAGGGGTGGGATAAAACAGAATCCCAATTTTTATGGGCCAATTTTAAGAATCTTGTTTCTCCTCAAAATCGCAATATTTCTCTCTCTCTTTTTTTTCTAATGGTACTGCCGATGACAATGACGCAACGTCAAGTCCAATGTCACATGGTTTACAATTTAGAGCCATTGTATGTTATCCTGTCAAGAATTTTTTTTTTCTCAGAAACAACTCTGATTTACACCAAAGTGATGTCAAAAGTCTAAAAAAGCTGAAAGGATCACTTATATATTTTTTTATTTATCTTATTTTCTTATGGTTCTATCTTACGGAACCTGGGCAGCTAATTGGAGTGGTTTACTTAAAAACGCTCTCTGTTTCACTTCTCTGCGCAGCTGAGATGAATATCAAAGACTGACCGACTGACATGTGATGTTCACTGTGTTTTTGGTAACATGACTCATGATATATTGTCTTAAGAAGTACATGATTTAATTTTTGCTTTTTTTTTTAAGAAGGAAAAGGAAGTTGCTGTAATCAATACTATTGAATCCAAATACTTGTAGAATTGCAGTAAGCCAGCATCACAACACAAATCAAATCAGGACATAAGTATCATGATACAATCCAAATGGGAGAGAGACATATTGTCCAAGCCCTAATTTTGAGTGTAGTTACAAGCTGGAGAAAATACCAGTTTCCTTTTCCTTTTCTACCGGGGGAAAACAAACAATTTATTTTTAGGGGGGTAAGAATCTGTTTGTTGGACTTTTTTTTTCTTAATTTCTGTGAAATCATCTCTGATACGTCTCTTCGCCTGCTCTCGTTCATGACCCATGAGTGAATATTCCCCTCGCACCTCCACCGCCTGCTGTCTCAGGCCTGTGATATTGTAGTGAATTAAACCGTTAGACAGGAAGCGACAACACTGAAAGAAAGCAAGTATAAAACTCAGCTTGGCATGTTTGAAGAATTAGAATAGAGAGAGGGAACGAGACGAGGGATTTAAGTTAGGAGAAGAAAGAGAAGGGCAGGTATGCTTCTCTGAGCTTGAGGAGAGAGAGGAGTTACAAGAAGAGGGTTACCGAGGAGGAGGGAACAGAGCTGAGAAAGGAGACAGCTGAAGAATGTTGCTATTCAAAGGCTGCTGGACTTCCTCGAGGAAGATGAGAGGTTTCAGGCCGAAATGGGAAAGATATTTAGAGCAAATAAGCAAATAGTAGAAACCTAACCAGACAGCTTTAAAAAGAAAGGTTGAGGAAAGTGAGGAACTGGTAATAATTTATTGCTTTCTTGAATATAAAGGAAGAAGAGTGGAGATAATGGGCAGCAGATTTGTAAAGTTCTTTGGCATGTAGGGAACAGGAAAGAAAAGACCAGCAGCAAACAAGTAAAGCTATGAATAGGCATGAAAAGAAGAGGATATTAAATATGTCTCGTTCCAATATTTATCTTCTCTTAGAATAAAAAGAAACATTCTAGATAATATAAAACAGTTTGTCGTAGAAATCCAGAAAAGCAACTCAAATACAAACACATGAACTCCACAGATTTCCTCCTTTTTTTCTGCATTTTTAATCCACATTCCTACAGCCTTATGTAACCAGTGAACTAAACTGTGCCTCACAAGTGTGTGTGCGTGCGTGCGTGCGTGTGTGTGTGTGGCTGCTAACATGTGTGTGCTAATTTATAGTTAAGACCAATTTAGCCTGGTCCTGTCCACAGCGTCACAGTACTTAAATGTAGTTTTTATTTTTTCAGCTCAGCTTCATTTACTGGTCTTACAAATGGAGGACTCTGTGAAGATTACTGTTTATTATGTATACATACACACACAGACACACAGTGGTGGTTTCAGGCATCTGCGTCATCTGATGCTGGTAATTGCTATGAGCTTTGTTATAATGTTCTGATTTCTCCCTTACTTTTTACACTTAACCCGTATGTTTCTGCACTCAGTGGGTTTACGGCACATAATTACTAGTTCAACTGCTTGCAGCATTTGGTCCTCCAAGAAACACTTTAATCCTGTCTCTGTTTTAAAAGGAAAGAACATGAAGATATTCCTTTTTACTTGCAAGTGTTTTGTTGTATGTTTTCATCTCTTGTGTTCCCTTTCTGACCAAATAATCCTGACCTTTATATAAATTTATAATTTTGTTGTTATATTTTAC
Organism: Mola mola; assembly: GCA_001698575.1. Classification (NCBI taxonomy): domain Eukaryota; kingdom Metazoa; phylum Chordata; class Actinopteri; order Tetraodontiformes; family Molidae; genus Mola; species Mola mola. The sequence continues at coordinate 2,128,694 of KV751361.1, forward strand.
ATGAAAAAACATATCTAGCATGTGGCTTCTGCTTTGTTTGCTGGTTGTGCAGACTTTTAATTGGTGTCCAGCTTCATTAGTATTGCCATTATATGGCTTAAATATTTGTGTGCGACTTTCCTTGATGCGACTGTTGTAGCTATGGGGCGCCCGGTGTGGAGTTCACTGGACTACACAAAGACACCACAGCTGTCACACAAATCCACTTCCTGCCTGGACAGGTAACCTCCAAGCTACTAACTCTCTAAAATTAAAGACCCCTTCGATTCAAAAAGATGAATGTGGTGGCCAGATTCTTTTTATCTGGTTTGTGCAATAGGGCCGCCTGCTGTCACTGCTGGATGACAACACTATTTACCTGTGGGAACTGGTGGCAGGCACTCCTAGAGAGGTGGGTAGGGATAAGCGAGAGGTTGCGGCCTGTCTACAGGAAGTGGGCAGCTACACCCTCCCAGGAAAACCTGGCATTGAGAGCTGCAGGTATGTTTGAAGCTGTTACCATTGGAGATGCTGACTTTTTTACACTGTCGAAGGGATAGTCCTAAAAGTTTTCATCATTAAACCCAGTTGTTATACTAATAATTAGCCTGTTTGCAAACATTAGTCATTTGCAGTTGGTCATTGGGCATTTCTTTCAAAAAAATGAAATTAGAGATTACATCGTACCCTTATTAAAATTAATTTTTCTCTCACTCTTAACTCTTTTTTTCTTTGTAGTGCTACTCAGGTGACTGTACTCCTCTTGCTGAGGTCATGTGACCGGCTCTGCATTGGAACAGAGGGAGGCGGGGTGTACTTTCTTGAGTTGCCCTGTCTCTTACTGAAGGAAAATGAGACCCTGCTCCAGGATCAGATCATGCAGAGGTGAGACTGTTCCGTAAATGAGTTCATAGAACAAGATCAAATGGTTATCATTAGTGATTCGATTCCCCTGTTAATCCCTTGTGGTTTCTCACTTATTCTACCTGTCTACCTGTCTACCTGAAACCACTCCAGCTGAGCAGTTCAAATATACACATACATGCAGGAACAAATATCCCTTTTGACCCTGGCAGCAGCAGCAGCAGGCAGGTCAGGGTCTTGTGGTTCAGGGGCCGTGGGAAAAGTCAGATCTGAACACTGAATTTTTAATAGTGGGAAGAGAGGGACCAAGAAACTGAAAAATAATGTTTTCTGTGCAGTTTGGTAAATCACAATAAATGATAGAAGTTTCCAGATTAGGTGATTGTGAGAATCAGATGAAGATAGTGTTTGTTTTGGAACAATACCACAGTAGACATGTACAGTTTATCTTGGATAGGAAATTGGACAGATGTTTTGTGCGGGGGGGGGGAAAATGGGATGCAGCTCAATGCAGCAAAATAACAGTGGAGTGAAGCTCAAAGAGCAGCAACTGCTTTGCCCATTTTGCTTTAATTTGACAACTTACTTGGAAAATGTTGGTTCTTACTATCAGTGATATAGTCTGACTTGAACACAGCCCTCTCTGCTAAAGTTACAGCAGTTGTGTTTTTCTTCATGCGATACTTAGATAGACTGTACACATATGATGATGTTACACACCTCTGTGATGCAACAATGAGAATTTGTAATTTGTATGGTAGAGGACTATTTGCTTCTGTTTGCCAAGTGATTGTATTGTCAAATTTATCAACCCACAAAAATAATAAATGAAATTGGTACTTATTTTTTCACATTTGAACCTTAAACCTGCAGATCAGGAGTGGTAATAAACCTGTCATACTTACACTGATGGCAGAGCATTGGGAGCAATTTGGCGTTCGGTATCTTGGTCAAGGAGATTTGGAGATTTGGACTGCTGGGGTTGGGGATCAAACCACTGACCCTCTGATCACTGGATGACAAGCAAAGGGTTTGAAACAGAGTTTTCTGGAACTTTGAATCTGACACAAAAGATTACTTTGCACTCAACTTGACTCAACTTGCTAGCTGATTGGGATTTAATGTAGTAGCTGTGTAAAATGTGGATGCATCACAATTCATAGTTGGCAAAAACCCTGGAATACTGCATTGACTAAGAACTGTGAGCAAAAATTAACTTAACATTGACCCCCCTACCGGGCTAAAATACTGTGTTTTGTTTCTGATATTTTGCTGTGTAGTGTGCAGCCATGTATGAGAGTTCACCAGTGAACTAGAGTTTGAGTGGACCACAGACAGTCCTTCAGGACAACTTACTTTTTTATTTAAATTAATTTGATGAGAACTACTGTATGTATTGCTAAAATGACCGGTATGCAACAAATGTGCATGCTGTAATGGTTCTTTTATTTTCTTTAAAGCTGCTTTCCTCTGTGCAGCATCACAGAGTGACTGTTTTTTCTTCTTCATTCCTCTGCAACTGTCTGACTAGTTGGCCAAACCTCATTAACTCGCTTGTTTAGGGAATTGGGCAGAGCTGAGGCCTAACGAGGGCCCTGATAAGGTGTGTGTGTGTGTGTGTGTGTGTGTGTGTGTGTGCAAAGGATGGGAGGTTTTAGACAGTGAGGCTTTGTACTGGCTGCCAAAACACAGTGTTCCGGTTGGGGAAGCGTTTCAGCTGAATCTCCAACACAGGCACGCACACACAGATGCATACACACCGAGGGGTCGTCATCAGGACTCTGTAGCAGCATGCTGGATTCCCTAAAAATACTCATGAACTTAGAGACAGACACAATGGAATGCTTTGTTCGATATGTTTCTGCTTCCGGAGAGGATCTTCCTCGGAAAGCGCTACCAAAGCAGTCAGAAGGTGTGTGTGTGTGTGTGTGTGTGTGTGTGTGTGTGCGTGTGCGTGTGTGTGTGTGTGTGCGTGTGCGTGTGTGTGTGTGTGTGCGTGTGCGTGTGTGTGTGTGTGTGCGTGTGCGTGTGTGTGTGTGTGTGCGTGTGCGTGTGTGTGTGTGTGTGCGTGTGCGTGTGTGTGTGTGTGTGCGTGTGTGTGTGTGTGTGAGTGTGAGAGACTATCTCTTTTGAAATCTCTTGCCTCACTTGCAGCATTGCCCCCCTCCCCATAGTTTCTTTTCAATTTCTCAATCTTTCAGCTGTTTCCTCCAATTTCTTCTCTCTCTGTCCTCCGCTGAGGGAATCCTCTGACATCTAGAGGGTGTGTCTTGCTCTACATTCCTCTGCTTCCTCAGAGGAATGTCTAGTTCACAAGCAGTTGAGCTTCAGCTTGATACTGATTTCACTCTTGTTGTTTTTATTTGGGAAACTTGTGGTTATTTCATAGTTTATACAGATGGTTTGAGGTCAGTGCTGGTTATTTGATAAGTTTTAACCCTTTTTTTGAGTTTTGTTTTCTGTTGTTTTAGGACAAGATTAGAAGAGAGGTTTGTAGTATCTCTGCTGCCCAGTCTATGGTCTATATATACATTTTGATGATCAATATACGTACCAACTTCAGCAAATCAGAGTGTGAGACTCCTTTATAAACACCAGTCAAAACCATTCATCCATATACATTGTTTAACTGTTGCTATGGATTTGTGAATGTACTGTTAATCATTTTATACCCCTTTTATAACCTGGCAGACTCCTTCACACTAGTATCACCTTCTCTTTACCTGTTTATTGCAAGCCAGGTTACAAATAGATTGCAGATGTGAGGTAATAGCTTAAGTTTTGTTTCTTCAGCCTGCCGGATGAGTACAGATGTGGGAAATCACTGGGGCCCGTGGAATCTCTTCAGGAACATCCTCAGCAGCCAGGGAAGATTCTGATTGGCTACAGCCGTGGCCTGGTGGTCCTATGGGAGCTGAGCACCCGTCAAACCGAGCAGCTCTTCCTGGGAAAGCAGGTACGTGGTTTACAGAGAAAAATACAATGTTATACAATGACTTTCTCATGCCCATACAAGGTGCTTATACAGTGAAGAATGTTTTCAGTTTGGTTTCTGGTGTCTGCAGCTTGCTCTAATAGTTCTATGCGTATACTGTGTGTGTCTGTGTGTGTGTGTGTGTGTGTGTAGCAGCTGGAGAGTTTGGTGTGGGAACGCTCTGGAAACTTGTTTGTCAGTTCTCATAATGATGGGGGCTACTCTGTCTGGGCTGTTACTAATGGCAACATCTGCAATTACCAACCAACGTCCTCCACCATCCCATATGGTGAGAAATGCATACATCACACACACACACCTCTGAGGTAAAGTTAAAGCTTTAACACTTCATCTTTAGGTGTTTCTCTCAGCTTGTGTTTCTCATTATTTCGCCTCTCTTGGACTAAAAGCTTTATGAAGTCATTAATAGGTGTTGTCTGACCAAAGTCTCACTAATGATGTTTCATGGTCATCCCACAGGTCCATTTCCCTGTAAAGCCATCAACAAGATCCTGTGGAGGACCACGCAGACGGGGTGAGTGCATTAGTTTTTCCTGTTTTGAGTCACAGTAAAGCTTAACTCCTGTCCTTTGTTTTATTATATCTATTTCTTTTGTCTTTGTCAAAATTATGTCCCCTGTCCCCTGAAAGCCATTTGCCTTAATTTACAGAAAGAAAGGGGCTAATAACGAGTGAAGAGAGAAATTAACTTGTAACAGCTTTACGAAAGAGAGATTTTAAACAGTTCTACCTGGTATTTTTAACTTTCACCAAGGTGTTTCTGCCATTTTTGGCCATATATTTTAGAATACAGACACAGAAAAATTAAACTATAATGCCAAGTTTTATGTTAAACACTTGGGTTATAGATAAGAAGAATTTAAACACTTGTCTGTGTGCCCTACACCAGTTCTACAGTGTTGTTATACAGTGGAGGGATGCCCAGAGCCAGTTACGGTGACCGACACTGTCTGACCATCCAACAAGACAAAGACCACGTTACTCTTGACTTCACATCCCGAGTCATTGACTTCTTCACTGTTCACAGCATAGAGAAGGAGAAAGGTGAGGAGCAGGCCAACATTAGTGTTGTGCATGTATGGATTTGCTATTCAAGAACTACTTTCCATCTCTTTTTCAGCTCTTCCATCAAAAGTGTGATACAGTCTAAACATTTGTCACCTCATCTTGCTGCAGAGTTTGATGAGCCGTCTGCATTGGTGGTGTTATTGGAAGAAGAGCTGGTTGTGATCGACCTCCAGACCCCTGGGTGGCCCTCCTTGCCCACTCCCTACCTGGCTCCTCTCCACTCCTCAGCTATCACCTGCTCCTTCCACATCTCCAGCGTCCCTCCCAAATTATGGGAGAGGCTGGTGAACGCTGGCAATGCACAGCAGAGCTGTCAGCGCGCACACGGGGTGAGAAGCTTTCCACAAACACAATGCGACTGTCAAATTTGTTACTTGCATTCCTCTTTTATTTCTAAATACTCCTCTTCAACCATTTCACTCACATAGATTAACAAGAAGGAAAATATAAAGTAATTGCTAAGCTAATGAGAGACCTTGATTACAATATTTTAAAACCTGAGCTATAATGATGATAAATGTAAACAACCAAGACTAGGGCTGGGTATTTCCTTCAGGCCACATCATATTACACAAAAATTATTTTTGAGGTGAAATTTTTTCTTTGTTTTGCTATTTTTTTTCTCAGATGTCATCGCACAGATTGTCCTGTTTGAGTTGATTTCTGCAACACCTTTTGATTTCATGTTAGTGGTTGAGGACAATGCCTGTGAATGAAAGGATTATTTTCTAAATTGGTTTATTTGTGGCGTTGCGGATATTCAATTACAGGAATTCCAAGATGTGTGTAAGCACCTTAACCTGAGAACCTTAAACAGAATGTGGCCAATACCAAGTCTGCCCATGCCTTCAGCATGTATTCTTTGTACACACAGGTACTCTCAAGTTAAAGGGGTTTATTTGGATATGTTCCAGTGACTGTAGTCATATCAGTTGCGTGTGAAGTGACACTGCAGCATTTTAGTAAAGGATACTGCATTTAAGTGAATGTTATGATTCACAGGCTGGCAGCTAAACAGCTGTTAGCAAACAGATGGGAGCGGGCTAAATTTGAGAGCAGGTGGGGCTGTTGAAAGCTTTGTATTGGCTTTGTAGCTTAATTTAATCTGCCACCGATCAAACAGCTGACACTAATCTAATGCAAACGCATACAAGATGTTCACGTGGCTGGTACTCTCGTAAATCACCTGTCTGTCTGCAAGAGGCCATTTGCACTGTCAGAGCAAGTTTTGTGTGTCTCTGTGCACACATTGTCATGATTATAATAAGATGGCAAGGGTTAGGGAAATATTTTTTTTGCATTTTTTTCCTTTTGATAAGTAACACTTCTCAGTCTTTGTTTGTGTAGAGTTGGCCCATATGTGGGGGGAAAAACCTGGCACCTCCATCCAAACAACAAGAGCTCCTGTTGACAGGGTATCTGCACACACGCAAACACACATGGTGTTCACATTGCTGGTGGATCCAGTTTTCACATTACTTTCATTACACAAACTTGACACAGATCTGTTGCTCTCTAGTAAGAGTGATGACCAAAAACTACTTGGAGGTGTTCTTTTCTGATATGAACCACATGGATGTCATGTGTAAAACTGGGTCTGCAGAATTTGTCAGCATTGCCATTACAATAACGAAATCCTGTTTCAGCTGCCATATTGCATGCTTAGCAGAGCTAGCAATGGCACAATAAGAAACCGTAAAAGGATTTGAAGCAGGTGGCTCGATTTAGAATCTGGGGAAACGCCACAATATAAAGCAGACGTCAAAAGCATAAAAGGTAACTGAAACCAGGACGTGAATCATGTTGGTATTGTTCCATAGATGACGATTGTGATAGCATTGGACATTAGGTCTAAATGTCTTTGTCAAGTACTTTTCCAAATTTTAGCATGCCAACAGACCCTTGAGCATGTCACTTTTAATGTTGTGGAATTCTCATTGCTAGCCCTGATCTGAAAGAGCACTGCTTAAGTACCTCACGGAGATCTACCATAATTGTAGACCAACAGTCTTTGTAGATAATAGTAATTATCAGGTGAATTACTTCAGTCTAATGCAAGATTTTTAGCTAGAGATGTACATACATTATTACATTACATACAGTACGTTACAGTCTAAAAAGAAAGACACTGACATATTTTATCTCTATTTTATCATCATTGGGTTTTCCTTTATTCATAGAATATATTTCATATCTTTCCAGACATGAGGATGGCACAGTGCGTTTCTGGGATGCATCAGGTGTTGCTCTCACGCCACTCTACAAACTCAGCACGGCCAACGTTTTTCACACTGACTGCGACCCCAGTGATGACCCTCAGGATCCTAGCAACGACCCCGACATGCAGCAGGAAGAGGAATGGCCTCCCTTTAGAAAGGTGGGAACTGAGGAAGACAAAACCAGTAGGAATAGGAGCATGTTCACGTTTGGTATAAACATGTACCCTGGGTAATCTGCTCACAACTGGACTGAGGGATCGGTCTGTTAGATCACAGCTGTGTGTGTTACTATGTGACTTGTGATTGGCTTGTACTTCTCCACTCTAAATGGGAAAATGGGCACAGTGTTACCTTAGCAGGTAAGAGAGACTGAACACACCAGTTGCAATATAGTGAGTGAACCGAAGTGTGTAATCTCTGTGGTTTCTTCATCTGTCAGAGGGCGTCAGTTGAGTGTGCGGTCTCTCACTTCTGAAAGAGTGCTGCCACATGTGTCCTCAGTGTGTCTAGGGTGCATTCACACCTGTACCTAGTGCTGTCTGCCGGTGGTCAGATCCCTCAGGACAGGTGGCAAGACCAGGTCTGAATGGGGCCTAAGAGTCTGCTATTTAGAGATCAGGCCCAGGATCATATTTTACAATCTGAGGGAATAAAAACAATCTGTTTTATTCACAGCCATTTCTGTAACATTTGCGGCCTAATTTTCTCATCTGGTTGTTTTCATGTGTTTGGTTTTCAGACAGACACACCCCTTTGTTCCTGCTATTAAAGCTCGACTGTGAAGGACCCGCAGTCTGATGCTGCTTTAAAGGCCTGTTTTCTGCTCTCAATTACAGTTAAATGAACTGATTCAACACTAGGGGACTCTGACTGAGTCTGTTTGGTACATTGTTTACAGGAAGTGGATATGAGTCACAAAGTAAAACGCTCAATGAATATTTAAATCAAGATGGATGACAAAGATCAGCTGGAATCATTTATGAGTTAAAAAAAAAAAGATGATCTGATCTTGAGTGAACAGTAAAAAATGGACCAAATGGACCTTTGGACCATTTTCTCCCTGAGTGCTGTTATTTCTTCCTCTTCACTCTTTGGCTCCCCCCACCTTTCCTCACGTCTCCTGTGGTAACAGAGCTGCATGTTCAGGAATGTGGCCCTCATATGGGATGAAGTGGGATGAAGAGCCTTTCCCTTTTTTCTCTCTCTAATGAAAACCAGACCCATCAGCCTGCTTTTTCTGTGCATGTATGTGTGTGTATGGGTTAGTGACCAACTTCTCCTCCTTGCTTTGCCAAAGTCCCATGTGAGAAGGATTCCTATTGGAATTCCCGCTGTGTGTGAGAGACAGATTAATGCACATGTTTTGCTGAGTGGAGAAAGAGTGACTGTCCTGGTATTAGGCAGAGAGCAGTGCCTCGGGATGGCATTTTGACAATGGTCCGCCTCAAATGAAAAAATTTGTGGTTGGTTCAAATGGAAAATTTACATGTATAAGACAGAATTATAATAAAAGAGAACACTAAGTTCATGTGATCTTGGTATAGCGTGTCAATATCAGCTTATGTGTTTGCGTGTGTGCAGGTGGGCTGTTTTGACCCATACAGCGATGACCCCAGGCTGGGCATCCAGAAGATCAGTCTTTGCAAATACAGCAACAAGCTGGTGGTGGCTGGGACTGCTGGACAGGTATGTATGTATGTACATGCAGTCATACGGTTGTTGTATAGAGCACTGTCACAACCTGTCTGGGAACACTTCTCGAAGTCCCAACACAGTATTTTACCCCCATATTACTCTTGTGTTTATATTATTAAGTGTATTTCATTTATTTATTTATCTTGACAATCAAGTTGCATCAGGTGACAGATCATACACTACTATGCACCACAACAAGACCTAAATAATGAAAATTTAATAATGCGCGGTTGTGTATATGTATCATTTTTTGTATACTGTTGTTATATTGCCTAAAATCACATCAGGATTGTCTCCTGCTGTGTTGCTGCGGCCGCTGTTTTTGTTAAAAATGTATGTTTCAGCAATTTTTTGCACACTAATAGATATCCATGACAGTTTAAAAAATGTCTGGATTTTCAGTGTTTTCCAACATTTCCAATACAAGATTGGCCACCAGGTCGCTTTTTTGATTTTAAAGTGTATACCGATATATACTGTGTATATATATTACATTTTTTGGCCTTATCTCCAGTACTGTGTGTCCAGTCTACACCAAAAAAAATGCTAATCTCTCGAGATCACATACTTTCATGTCAAGATTTTTTTGTGATCTACCCTTATGGTCATATGTTGAGTTGAAAAAGATGATTATTTTGCTTGCTAGTCATTCATTTGTTAAATAACTTTTTGAACTGATGCGTGTCCCACATTTTTTACGGTCACAGTCACAGTCACAATCAACATGCTTACAGTTATTGACCCTTCAAAATTAAATTGAATTAAGGGATACTTTGATTGCTTAGCCTTCATTTTGACTAAGGGTGATGCCAAAACATTTTTGAGAAGTTTTCATTCAGGTCTTCATATTTCTGTTTACAAGTGCTTGTTCTGGTTTGGCAATGATGTGAGAGGGAAATCTGAAAATTTTGGAATGCATAATGATTGTTGATGAAAATTGGTTTAGTTAATTTTGATCGTATTTAGTACTGGGCTGCTTCTGCTGTGTGAGTGAATATTATGGGTGTTTGAAAAGTGCTCAGATTTAAAAGTGAAGGTAAATAAATACTGAGGTCTGACAGAAGAGTGTGAAAATTTGTCAAAATTCACAAATGCACACAGAAGGATTCACAGATGCATTTGGGATTTATGTGTAAATGCCTCACTCCATGAAAATATTTTTCAGTGCAAACAGAATGATCTCATTCTATACAAATGTAAAAATAATTCACATATAAATTAATGACGTTCACAAATGTATTTCTGATGCGCACACATATATTACTTATTTTAAATATATAGAATGGAACATGTATGTTTTGATGTTTATACACAAACTGATGACTCTGCATTTATAAACAGCTTGGATTTTGTGAACTTTGCTGCATTTATGTGTGGGTTTTTAAGACTCTTCATACACGGCGATTTTTTTTTTTTTTTTTTTGGGGTGTTCCCTCCTTTCAGCTGTGTGGATGCATTCATGTGATTGGCTAAAAAGCAAAACACCCCTAAGTGGGGGCTGTTTTACTTTTCAGCCTATAACATGATTGCGTCTGCAAAGCAGTTTCTGAATAATCATGTTACCAACAAGAGATTGGTATGTTTATTTACTGAAGGGCGAACTTCTGCAGCTAAATACATTTTCCATCATCAGTCACATCACTACATCAGTACAGTATTTTAGTACTGCAACTAACATTGTGTCAGCTAACAATCATATGGTATATCATGTTAGAGGATCACAACTGCCAAGTGGTCCATGTGTGAAGTCTCAGGGGTGCACTACAAACCAAGATTACCGTCTTAGCAAGGTATGTTGAGCAGAAATCGGGGTTGGTAACTCATGCCGTGAACATAACCTGGTCGGGAGTATTTCGACAATGAGGTGGATTTTTATCATTTTGCATGTATATACCACCTCAATGGATTTGCACTCAGAAATTGATTGAAGCGTAGACTTATGGGCCTAATTGTAGGTTCCTGGCGGAGGAAAATCATTAAAGGCTATAGCTACAAGTCTGCAGAGCTGGTCATTAAAGTACTGTACGTACTGTAATGACATCAAAACAATTAGGTCTAATTAGCTACATCTTTGCAAATATGCATCTCAATGTGCCCCTCCCCCGCAACATAAACATTGACGTCGCCGTGAAACCTTTTTGGTTTTTTTTCAGATAATATTAAGACATCCACACACTAAAAGAGTAATGAAGCAGCTGTGTACCACTGATGCTGTTTTTTTTTTTTTCCTGATTGACTGGTCAGTCCATTCATATTGCTGCTATTAAGGTTAAAAGAATGCTGCTTATAAAAATCGATTCTTCCACTGGCATTTATCACAGATAATATTCAATCATTAAAAACATTTTGACTTTTGAGTTGGGGTTTCAAGTTTGTTTGAATCTTCTGCATCAGTATAAAGTTTGCTACGACTTGCAGTCGTCACATTAGAAATAAAACATTCTGACATCATTCACTTGTGCTTGTGTGCAGCAACAATGTTGCTTTTTATTGTAATTTACTTCATTAACATTCTTCACAGCTCTGCATTGTTGCAATTTGTTCAAGATGAATGAAGAAGGCAGCTGCGATCAGTTCATTTAGTGCAGAAGAAGAGTCAAATAATGCACAAACACCCTTTTTTCTGTGAATGCGCACAGAATCTGAAGCAGAACGCCTGAGTTAACAAAGAAAGTTGATAATCACTTCAGGGTTTGTGGAGCCAGCTCTTACAAAGAAAGCCTGGCTCTGCTAAACCTGCTTCGCAGTAAACCCTTCGAATAATGTCAGTACTGTAGTGTAGTCTCACTACTGAAAGGACAAATAATACTATAATAATGATGATGCAGAGATGGAAAATATTCGGAATCTGCTCTGTGGATGCTTTCAGGTGATTGGCTGAAAAGTAAAATACCCTGTACACAGCTGTAAGGAGGGAGACATCTGATTGGCTACAGACAGTCCCTCCTGAAAAAGAATACATTTTCCAATCGAAGCATATGAAGAGTCTCAAAAAACCCACACACAAATGCAGTGAATTTCACAACAAGAACACAACAAGCTATATTTATAGCTTTCATAGGTTTCATCGGTTTACTTTTTCCATACTAGGTTTCCATAGCGCTGCTTATTTAGATTGACATATTTAACATATTAACATGACATATCAAATACATCTTAAAATATGTTTGTGTCTCCTTAGTGCTCAGATCCAAGTTGGGTTGTCCTTTTACAAACCCCCATTTATGCTACTGCCACAGACTTGTCTTACATATATTTAAAGTGATAAATTAAAAATATAATGTCTCCAGGTGATCGTTCTGGGTTTAAGTGATGAGCGTTCGGACCACCAGGTGGATGTGTCGGTGGTTGATCTGCTACAAGACAGGGAGGGCTTCACCTGGAAGGGCCATGACCGGCTGGAGCCACGGCTGAAACCCGCCCCCTTTCCTCCGGGCTTTCAGCCACTGGTTCTGGTGCAGTGCCTGCCCCCGGCCTCGGTTACAGCAGTAGCTCTGCATGCTGAGTGGAACTTGATCTCCTTCGGCACGAGTCATGGATTTGGCCTGTTTGACTACCATAGACGAAACGCTGTGCTTGCCAGGTTGTTATTTTACATTTTTGTTTTTACTAATCAAATCAAATCAAATTTTATTTGTATAGCCCGAAATCACAATTTACACATTATCTCACTGGGCTTTGACAAACTGTACAGATGTGACATCCTCTGCCCTTAGACCCTCGAACCGGGTGAGGAAAAACTTAAAAAACCCTAAACAGGGAAAATAAGAAACCTCAGGAAGAGCCACAGAGGAGGGGCAAAGTGGAGTTAATTGGGGGTTTTGTTTATGGTTTAGACAAAAAGTCTGAATGATTTATGATAAATGCCAAACATTTTAGTGTTAGTACCACCAGCGGTTTTATTAGGAGGAGGAAAGACGAATTCAAGTTGTGATCCAAAAACATCACTCTGTTGCTCCCTCTCTCCTAGGTGTACCCTGCACCCTAACGACTCGTTGGCGATGGAGGGTCCCCTGTCCAGAGTCAAGTCCTTGAAAAAGTCCCTACGACAGAGCTTTAGACGCATCCGCAAGAGCAGGGTGTCTGGAAAAAAACGCACCATCACCACGCCCACCAGTAAGGTAAATGACCTTTTTGGTAGTAGGAGGACCATAGGACGGAATGGTTTAACTGAATTAAAGGGACAGTTTGCCCCAACATCCATGACTTACTTTTCCTCTTGCTTGTAGAGATATTTAACCAGCTGGTGATGGGGTGGGATGTAAACCTCTACTGAGCTATGGAGTTAATTAGCAGGGTTAGCTAGCCTCCCATCCTTCAATATATGTGCGCATCCTTCAGTGCTGTGACAAATAAGCGGGCTTACATGTTCTCAGCCAGGTCGGTGGATTACCATGATTAGGGGTTGTGTTTGAAAGAGACATTGCTGTTGAGATTGTGGAAATCATTTTATTGTTCCATTATATTTGAAAAAATGCAGCAATCACTGAGTAATTTACCAAAAGAATCTAGATTATGAAAAAAAATGTGGACAAATGGAACTACAAGCCAAAGCTTGACTTTCTATGAGCTCTTCTTGAAGTCCTGCATTTGGTATTGCGTTTACTGTTCAGGTCCAGGAGGCTAACGCTGCTCTAGCAGAGCAGGAGGACGTTGCTCCAGTACAGCGAAGGATTGAACCCCGGTCTGCAGACGACTCGCTGTCTGGGGTGGTCAGATGTCTCTGCTTCGCTGACACTTTCCTACGTGACGGTAGGTCTACTGATTACATGAAAGTGCAACAGTACAGCCTTGAGCATTCCTTCAGCATTTCCGTATCGTTAACTCCATGTGGTACATTTTCTGATCCACCAGGTACACACCATGGCCCCACACTATGGGCGGGCACCAACTCGGGCAGTGTGTACGCCTACGCTCTGGAGGTGCCCGGCATGGCCTCAGGGCGTGCATGCGAGCGGGGAGGAGCAGGCGAGAATAACATGTGCGTGGAGGCGGTATTGGGTAAAGAGATCCAGCTGATGCACAGGGCCCCCGTGGTGTCGATATGTGTGCTGGACGGCCGGGGGAAGCCTTTACCAGACCCATACGAAGCCTCGCAGGACCTCGCCATCGCGCCGGATATGACTAATGCTCACTCTGTCCTCATTGCTTCAGAGGAACAGCTAAAGGTAGAGAAACCTGTCAAAGGTTCTAGTTCTCTTCACAAATTTTTCGTCCACTGACAATTACTCAACCACGTTTTCTCAAAGTCAACATAAATGGTTAAAACTTTGCGAAAGAGATGTCAAGGACTGAAAATGCTGCAGATCTAAATCCAGTATTTCCCTTCTGCTCTCTCCAGGTGTTCTCTCTCCCGAAAGTGAGCGCAAAGACCAAATTCAAGCTGACGGCGCACGAAGGCTGTAGGGTGAGGAAGGTGGCCCTGGTGGTCTTCAGCTCCACAGCTCAGGAGGACTATAGTGAACACACACTGGTCTGTTTGACCAACCTGGGCGACATGCACCTGTTTAACATACCTGGCCTTCGACCACAGGTAGAGTTTTGGAGTTTTTGTTTTTCATTAACGGGTACCTAAATAAATACATGATGCAGCAAGATTTTAATGTTGGACTTTTCTTAGGATACATGATGTGTTGGTAATAAATACCTATGCTGCGTCTCTTTAGGTGCGTTACGACTGCATTCGGAAAGAAGACATAAGTGGCATTGCATCCTGTGTCTTCACCAAGAACGGACAGGGTGAGGAAATTGTGCTCGACTTGACTGACAATGAAATAGTAGAAATCACTTATTCAGTCACTGAAAGACACCGAACAGACTCTTCAGAGTCACAGATGTGTAAGAGTCTTTTTATGTTGTGCACACAGGATTTTACCTGATATCTCCCTCAGAGTATGAGAGGTTCTCCCTCTCTGCCAAAGTCGTCACTCAGCCGATTTGCTCTGTTCAGTTGGATCGATTGCTGGAGCCCACACCAGCCAGGTAACACGCACCATAATTCCTCTTTTAATAATAGAAGTACATTTAATATCCGATACTTAAAGACTTTAACTCAAGAAGTATTCATATGGAAAGTGATTTCTCAACATGATCGCTTTACTTTTACTTAAATATTGGTTTGTAACACTGATCATCATTAATGAGCAGAACTGAGCTTTAATTACCTGTTACACAGTCCCTCAAACATTTCTCTAGTTTTTTATAAACATTATGTGTTCTCTGTTTGGCACAATATGGTCTTAGAAACCTAAAACTCTTGTATACTCACATTTCTTGAAATAAGTGGTAAAATAAGTAGTAAAATTAATCTTGTGGTTCATAGAATCCTTTACCCCAATATATGGAATATCATGTAATATCAGTAAATATATAAAGTCATTTGATAACTTGTTAAAAGTTTTTTGGATAATTTTAAACTGTATGTGATCTGATAAAAAAAAAATATCCACTCTGGCACCTCCTCACCCATGCATGACATTTTCCAAGGACGCACTTTAAGCCTATTAAGGGCTGTTGGTGGTCTCTGGGCCACACACTGGAAAACCACCAAACTCACTCCTCCGAGCACTCTGTGGTGGTTTACCAGCAGCTTGAGGGACTCAGCTGCATGTAAAACCAGAAGAACTGTGCTCTTACTCTGATTGCTTTATTATTATTCCATCTGCTGCCAAAGCAAACGGTGTGTGCTGGTGTGTCTCCTCAGCGATGGCACGACGACGCCGCTGCAGGCCAACGGAACCCACAAGAACCAGATGGGTCAGGCTGAGGGTACGTCTGAACTAAACACACTTTCTGCTCCCTCTCTCTTCTCCTCACTTGTTGTTTGTCTCCCTCTTCACCACTCTCTCTTTTCTTTCTGAACCTTCAATTGCGAGCAGGCCTTGTAGGGGTCTCCCTCGGGTCTCTATGGTAACCACTGAGTATGCCCCAGTTGCCTCTCCTGCCCAGCACCTCCTTTGCTGGCAGGAAATGGTGGTTGTTATGGAGACCAGAGTAGGGTTTCTTTATGTCCTGACACTGGACCTTAAAGCCTATTCATGTGGAAAACATTCATGTTTTTTCCTGTTTTTAAAAATGTAAACTTTAATGCACCAAAAAATTATTGATAACAGTTGGGGCTGAAAACCTGTTAGAAAGCTGATGAAACATATCAGCAGGTTTTAGAAATGTCTGCTGCATTGTTTGTTGTTTTAGGTGGTTAATATTTAGAGCAGTCGTTTGATTTGCCACATGTTGTTGATGCTTCATTTGTAGTCGGGAAATGACGTCCCACTCAAGTCGACCGTGTTGTTCCCGCTAGTTTAACCTGTATCAGCAACAACACATTGTAATAAAATTGTAAAATCCGGGTACCCAACTCTCCTCTCCCCTCCGGGGTTAGGAGGGGGGTTCAATGTCTCCTACACGGGAGACAATACATTACACGCTAATTTACGTATACAAACCTTACTACATTTCCACAGATATGAGGTAATAACACACATGACAAATAGGGATGGTTACGAGGATTCCTGTATCGTTGACTTTTAGTAGCGTTTTTATATTCATGCACCTGTGCAGCGTTGTTTTTGGCTGCAACAGTTGAACTTAGCACGGTCAGCATTATGTGCCCCCTGATAGCCGTGAGCAGGAAAAGTGAGACCTTAAACTTTGGCCAAAACAAAATATGTGATGTTAAACCAGCGGTGACAGACATCATGTTCTGTTAGAACACGCTGCTGTGATAAGAGTGGTGAAGATATGCTCCCATTACATTACATCAGCATTCAAATATTGAAATGGCTGAAAACACCCATCCCGGTAACAAAAGTACCCATGAACAGTACATTCTAAAGCAGTGATTCCTGAACTGGGGTTCAGGACCAAAGATCACAGGTCCACTAGTCTTTGTCCACTCTTGAGATTGTCAAATTTGCTAAATTTAGAGGCAAATGACACTAATAAAATAGCAATTCTGTTAACACACTATATTTTACAGGACAGTTTATACAGAAGCATGCACATGTATAACTGCTGCTGTAAAGCTTTAAGTAAGGTTTATGTGTAGAAGGATTTTGAGGTCAAGATTGTTGATATTCATCAGATGTTTTTTTTTTTTTTCCCCAAGCGGGAAGTCTGACTGCAGGGGAGGTAGAGTTAAATATCCAACTGGGAACTTGCAAGCTTTGACTGCCAGTTTGACAGCACATTGATGTGTCAGCAGTTTACAGTGTTGATATGTTGAACTTGCTATGAAACATCTGTTCGCTGTACATATCCAGCAAACCCATAGCGTCATTTCATTGCAGTGTTCCTTCTCCGAGAATCTATATCTTTGTTTGGGCTCAACAAGGCTTTAGATGCTAAATGCTCCACTGAGTCAGTTGCTAAATTAGCTTGTTTGCAGGTGTACAGGTAGAATGGATTACAGGTAGAATGGACTGTGTGTGTGTGTTTTAATTTCCCTAAAAAACAAAAGACAATGTATATAACAACCGTCTGCTGTGCCTGAAAACAATGTGATGGGATTGAAGTAAAAAAGTTAGGTGCCAGAAAATTGAACTTGAAGTTACTAAGAAGCTCCATAAATTTGAGGTTAACTACAGGATTTCCATAATGTTTGTGCCACGACAATCCAACAAGTCAGTTACGTTAGTTGGGTCATTGTTAATATGAAAATGTTGATTTGAGCAGTTTCAGTTCGTCAAAGCTGGGTTTTTAGAAAGACAAGATAAAATTTGATTTAAGCAACACTTGAGCTCTGAGAAGAACATTAAAGTCAAATACACTGTTGCGTGTCACAGATGTGGCTCAAGGATTCACTGAATCCCTTGTGTAAGGAAATAGTGATTAAACAGTCTGTTTGCACCGGGGAAATTTTCACAGCCAGTTGGTGTCTCCCAGCAACACACCACCTTCAATCACCCAGATGTAGAAACGCCCTGTGGCCTCTGACTCTGTGTTTATTCCCCACAGGGCAAACAGAGGAGCCTCCAAGCGCCCTGTCATCTCCCATTTTGGACACCCCCCTGGACTCCCCCCTCAGCTGTGCTGACCTCACCCTCGACTCCACCGGAGAGCTGACGGTGGAGGATGTCAGGGATTTTCTAACGTAGGTGTATATGTACATGTACGCGCAGCTCGGCCTGGGAAAGTGTCATTAACGTGTGATCTGCCTCGCAGCACTGTGGACGAGGCCGAGAACAACCTGAGGAACATTCAAGAGGAGGAAGGACTCTCGACCGGCATCCTCATCAACTGAACAGGTGTGAAACGTGCACACAAACACCGGCAGTGCCGAGCGGATGCTCAAGCTCACTGGAGACGGGCACAAACACGGACACCTGTTTGTAATGGAGTTGGTCCAGAGCGTGGGAACATCAAAGAGCTGCTCTGTGGTAGCTGCATTCCAGTCCGAGCCCTCCGCTCTGCTTCCTCCTCCCTCTGAAAATCCAGCACTCCCTCCAGAACGATGTGCTTTTATATATATTATTCATACGAAGTGCCACCGCGTTTTCTTCTTACGCCGGGAAATGAGCCGTGCTTGATTTGTGTCGACTTTTTATTTGGTTGTTTCTCTCTTTTGTCTTTCCGCCCCTCCGGCAGAGCTACCTCAGAAGTCAGAAATTCCAAAACGGCTTTTACTAAGCGAGAAAAAAATATATTTTCTGCTGGAAAGAAAAGGGCTTATCACAGCTGGAACTGGGCTGTCCAATGACAAAAACTAAAAGTATTCAGCATTAAGTTGACTGAAATGTGGGAGCTTTACTTGGTTATTAAGTCATGAGGTTTGTGGCTTTCGCATACTTTGCACTAACTGCACTGATCCATGACTGCACTCCCAGCTGTCATAAATCACAAGCTAATGGTTCCTCCTGCCCTCTGCTGGTGGCATCCGAAAATATAGTCAGGTCCAAAAGTAATTGGACGGAGACACTTTTTGCCTCTGTATGTCACAATGGATTTGAAATTTGAATTTGAGACGTAACGATTTAAACCTTTTAAGAATTATAGACATTTTTACACAAATCTCCCATTTTCAGCAGCTCAACAGTAATCGGACACACTAGCATAATTCTAGAAATAGGGATTGTTTTTAATACTTCATAAAAATTCTTTGGAGTCAGTGACTACCAGTTTGGAACTCATGGATTTCACCACACATTGTTATAAATGAAAAATATTCCACTTATTTCAGGCATGCTTTTAGTAATTTGTTACCAATGGTGAGAAGGACAGAGAGTAAAGTCCGTATCATTTTTTTCTTTAACCTTTTTAAAACATCAGAAATATGTGTCCCACAAATGCCAGAATCCCAATTAATAACTTTCAAAATTTAGAATTTTGTCAGTCCAAAGTCCAAAACTTAACATTCAGTTGAGAGTCACATGAAAGAAGAGCAGCAGTGGGATGTTAAGTATATTCTTTAATAATGTCTCTGTTCATGGACTTTACTTTTTAATTTCACCAATCGTTCAGCAGTAATGTAATTCTGGCTGTTAAAGAAGGCCAGCGGTGTTTTTTCCTTCCAAGCTGCAGAACTAAAGAAGGAGGACGGCCTCTGAATGTCAGCATTCACAGAATTAACTGCTCCTAAAGCTGGACCTGTTTCCACACGCTGCCGTGCTAAAGAGTGAACAAACATCTGCTCTCCCGTCGGTGTTTTTTATTTATTTATTTTTTTTTCCTTTCTCCTAAATGTTGTTGAAGTGTTACAGGGAGTGGCTCCCAAAAAACAACATCTCCCACCAGCCCATCTTAGAGCCCCAAGCCTGCAGCCTGCAAGGCTCTAAAGGATAAAGAACACAGCAGCAAAGACTCTCTTGTTGTGGAAGAACGTCTTCTTCCTCTGTGATCACTCTTGAAACACGACATCGCCTCCTGCAGGGGAACCCAGCACACTGCAGCGCCAAAAAGGAACTGATCCTACTCTCAGTATCTGAAAACTGGAATTTCGGTCATCCAGCTTCACGTCCTCCCCGGTGACGCGATGCGTACACGGCGTTTTCCACACCTGGTAACTGAGACTCAGCCCGCGAGGACACTCTGCATTGGAGGCCACCGGCGATCTTTCTGTCGATTTTACTATTTCTGTCCACAATTTTGCGGTGTGCTGGGATCAGTCTGTTGCAAGTAGCAGTGGCCAGACGTGCTTGTTGATTGCTCGTGCACAGCCGCTGATATGTTGGATTATTCTGCACGTTGCTCAACACCAGAGAGAGCATATATTTGAGTATTGGAAGCTGTAATAATGGAAGTTGAGGTAAATCACCTGCTTGGAAATGAGTGAGCCTATACGTTACGATGCCAGATGCTCTCTCCTCTCTAGGTGTTGAAGAAAGAGATGATGATGGTTTGTATTATAAAGATTTATTAGATATGTTTTGTACGGCTTTTCGAGAAAGTGAAAGATATTTTAACAACACACGCAGGAAGAAACCACAGAGGGTACTGTGCATTTAGGTCTAGAGCAGATTCTAATATTTTTGACACTTTTTTGCCTTTATTTCTAAATGCATGGCCTGAGCTGCGAACACCTCCAGCATGTCTTTGAGCCGCTGGATGAGGAAGAGTCTTGGTACGATAAGCCTACACTGAATTCGTTACTTGTGATCACCACTTAATGAACAGTTTCTTTGAACCCCCATGTTCTGTTCTCATCGGGTAAAATCAGGACGGAAACGTAAAGTAAAAAGGATGTTAAATCTGCTCTCCTCGGTTGACGCTACATCATCTCATGCAGAAGTGATCTTTGTAATGGGACTCAGGGACGTGTGTGGCGAGGGAATCAAAGTGGGTCTGAACGCTAAGAAATGTACTGTGTGCTACCTTGCACCCACATCTTCATGTGGGCTCCGGTGAATCGGCGCTTTCTGGGTTATATTGGCTGGATGACTTTGATCACCAGTATTTTTAACCCCTTTTATGAAAATAAATTAAAGGAAAAAAAGTTTTACTGTGTAAAAACAAAATATATCAGATATCTGTAGCTAGGGTTTACAGAAGACAGGTGTATGACAGCGAGCCGATGATAGTCAGAAGTTAGACGTAGAACCTAAAAGCCGCTCAGTATTCATGCTGTTCATCACCTCACGTAAAGCAAAGTAAAAAAAGGGACCTCACAATTAACTAATGTAGCTCAACAGGTAGGAATAATATTAATGCTTTGTTTTATATCAAACATCTGTTAGGGCCTTTTTTTTTTTTTTTCTTTTTTGGTGGTCTGGTTGATGCATAATTAACCCTTTGATGCTGGCACAGTTTACCATTTTAATTTCACGTTAATGATGACATTGTTGCTTCCCTGTCATTCAGTTTCATGTGTAGGTTTTTAACCGGGTCATTTAGCTTTATGGCTGATGAGGAATTGTGAATGTTAATAAAATTATTTACTCTCTATCTGATTTGTCTGCTGTGTTGTGTAAGTATGCGAGAGCGTCTCTGAAAACAAAAGGCTTTACATTTCATGTTCTTGCGTGCCTCTTCAGGACAAAACTACGTTTCCCATAATGCAGCTCCATCCAACAGCTGGAGATTCAGATGTAGCTACAGTAGTAGCAGATATTTCTAAGATGTTTAATGAAAGACTCTGAAATCTTTGGCGTCTTTCTCAAAGATCAAATAATTATGATGTTAAGGATCTGCAGGGAGAGGTCATTAGATCTATGCAACAAAAACAGAGACAAATACGTGATGATTTTATTTTTGTATAAAATAAATAAAGCATCTGCAGGTGGCATCAGGAGTATGTGCACATATTCATATACACACAAATGTGTATGTCAGACTCAAAACCATGACCAGGCGTACAGCTCTTTATACAAAATATAGTGAGACAAACAAAAAAGTTAAAATACAATTTCCCACCATTTAAGGAGAAAACTGATTTTCTTGGACCAATGCCTGTTGATTACACAGGTCACATGATCACCAGAGGCACTGATCTGGAACTAGTTAAACTGATAACTCCTCTGCTTTATTTAGATATGTCTAATACTGCAAAAGACCTCCTGTTGAATTTTGAAATAAACAATTTTTGAAAAAAAAAAAAAAATCAGATTCAAATGAAAACCTTGTATACTAACTTTTTCAAAAATTATTTGCTGGAAACTTTCTGCTCCAGAACAGCAAGAAAATTAAAAAAAAGAATACAACTAGTCGCAGTATCTCCCCATTTAACTGATTGCACATTTAAACATAAAACTCTCATGAACTATACCCGGACCTGTGCTCTTTGGCCAAATGAAAATCAGATTCTGTTCGATAGAAACAGATCTACTGGGTTCCACAGACGAGGTGAGGACAAGCTGTAGATGGACCCCACTTCGATGAAGGCGCAGGGGGTACAAACACAAAAAAAATAAAAATAAATATACGTATAAAGCAACATTCCTCAGAAAAGTACTATCATAGTGCTGTTTTAAGTCCCTTATGATGAATAACAAAAAAAGATCGATCAAACTTGTATTTGCTTTAATCTGAGCCAAAACGGCACCAAACCCATGGAGGAGTACCACTGCAGTGATGACCTTCCTCCTTTGGACACGACTGACTACGATGGGCGGGGCTTGTCAAAGCAGCACAGCACTTGGATATGTCAGAGGCTTTAGCTCCATGTCTCATTAAGCCTCTTTCCACATTATTTTATCCCAAAACATATTCCTCTTCTTTCACACAACAGCAGCATTCAGACAAGCTGCTAAAAAAAAGCTAAAAAGGTGATATTCTCTTTAGGAAACAGCTTCCTGACCAGGACTTTCAATGAGCGGATGTTCAATCTGTGGCTCGACTCTGACGGTCGATCAGCTGGATGTATGGAGGTGGGGGGGTGTAAAGCTGGTTTAGGCATAGACATCATCATCTTACTGGAAGAAAGATACGCGGCAGCAGATACATTAGACGTGTTGGTGAGCGGTTTTCAGTGCGTGTTTGTTCATGAGGGGGGAGTTTTGAAAGCCCCCCAGGCGTGGAAGCAGCGCGTGAAGCAGTGTGGCTCGTTTCCCTTACGGACCAGTCGCAGCTTCCTGGGGTTTTCGGGATATTTAGAGCGCATGTGCTGGATATAAACCTAGAAAGAGGCAGGAGAGCCATTACAACATGCATCACCAAAACATCTGCATATAAAAAACATACGAGGACAGACATAAACAAACTAACCTGGCAGGCTTTTAGACTAAGTTTAATCTCCACCTGGCTGGTCTGAGTACCGACCCACATGTACACCTGAGGGGAAAACAGTAACAATTAAATTACGCAATCTGACCAGGTCAAAGCACACATTCAAATAAATCTACGATCAGCTGTTACCTCGTTGCCGTTGTCCAGCAACATGATGTCGTCATCAGCCAAGTCGTCCTGACAGAAGTCTGAGCACTTCTCTGACACGGAGAAGTAACCCTTCTCATTTGAGCACCTGAGGTTGGTTGACACGACAGAGAGGACAGAGAGGCAAAGAAAGAATTAAACCTCGACAAACGGTTCCTGAAACTATAACCTATAACGCCTACTTGTTAAAGAGAGAACGTTTACTCACCTGAAGAGGCGAGCATGTTTCATATAATCTGCATCTTCATCGTACTGCTTCTGAGAACCAATCCCCACCCAGAAAAAGTTCTCTGGCTCCTCCCCCTCATTAATTACCTTGGAGAAAACTTTATTCATCAGTTTGGCATCATAAACTTTCCTTTAGGGAGTGAAAAATCACTGCAATGTTACATTTAGAAACAGACAGACAGTTGAAAATACTGAAAGAAATTGAAGTGGTAGTCGAGACAAGCAGGTAAACAAGGTTGATGGTTAGTGAAAAGTGCTGAATGAAGATAAAGAGTTGCATAATGTGGAAGAACAGTGAAGTCATGTGGAAAATGAAGGAAGGTCTGCAGAGAGACAGTGGTGGAAATATAACCTGGTACGTAGGCATTGAAAGCAGATGTGTCAGCAGAATGTTCAGTTCAGTTCAGCGCAGAGGTGAGGGGAATGAAAAGTTATTAAAAATTGAAACAACAGGTCATGTTTGTGCACTAGAGACCAATTTAAAAAGAAATAGAGCGAAATAGAATAAGAAATGAGCTAGAAAATATTACATTCCCACTCTTAGCCACATGTGCACATATGCATCTACCTGTTTGCTGTACGTGTCGTCGAACATGCAGTCCATGATGTCCTCTGCTAGTTTGGCCTCGTCGGGGTCGGCAGCTCGGCCCACCCACGTGTAAACGATGCCCTGATTGTCGGTGCTCTCAAACGGCACCTGCAGAGAACGTACACTGTTATCTAGAACCCAGAGGGAGGCTAATTACTGCAAAAGTAGGAGATATGGCTGGGCGATACACGATATCTATCGTTATCTTGATATGACAGAGGCTTTCGCTGAGCATTATATTATGTTACAGCATAGCACTGTCTTTCCCTTTTCGTTTTAAAGGCTGCATTACAGTAAAATGATGTCTCTTTCTGAACTTATCAGAGTGGTCGACCTGTTTTTAATATTTGTCTCCACTAACCTCAGTCATTAAATGCACATTGTTTAAGATTAATTAGCAAAAATCTCATTCTGTTAATATTTTTTGAGGTAATAATAGCTATCTCTATATTATTGTTTTCCAATTGATATTAAGGTTAAAATAACAAAAGACAAAAAACAACAACATGTACTGTGTTAAGCTCAGCTGTAGCAGAAAACAAGGAAGAAAGCTCTATGAATACTATAGTGTTATTGTATTAGAAGAAAAGAACCTTGAGGATGAAGCAAAACTCTGAGTTGAGATTGCTGGAATCTGTTCCAATCTGGATGGTCCTAAGACAGAAATAAACGATAAAAACAAATGTTTAATAAAGCTTCCAGGGACTTGAAGGATTTTAAGACAAAAACACGGCAACTCCTCTGGAGAACAGAAACCAGTGCTGGTGTTCCTAAATGTGATCTCCTCTGTGTACCTGGTGCAAAGTGCGCTTCCGTTGGTGCGGATGTGGTAGAGGGAGGGCTGAGCTGAATCAGCCTTCTGTTTCCTCTTCCCTTTGTGGATGATGAACTTCCTCTTGAAATGGGCCAGGAACTTCAGGTTCTCCTGCTGCTGGGTCATACGAACCACCTGCAAAGCGAAACAAGAAAGGTGTTATCAATTCAGCGCTTACTTGTATGACCCCCCACCCCCCACCAAACAGATGAGTGAAGAGGGTCAAAAAATGTAGAAAGAATTCTGATACCTTCAGTTTTCCAGGGAAGAGACTCTCAAACTTCTTCTGCAGGGAGAAGGTGAAAGTGAGCCAGCCCATGTTGGAGGCCTGCCTGCCTTGCCAGAAGTACACTACACATTGGAAGTCCTCCTCGGGCTGCTTGTCTTCCTCCTCATCCTCTGCTGCTGCTCCTCTTCCTCCTCCTCTTCCTTCACCCTCCTTCTTCTCTTTCTCCTCGTCTTCGTACTCCACAGGCACCCAGTATCTACGGACACAGAGTCACATCAGATTCTTTCGCTTCACAAGCTCTTTCTATCCTCTCAAGTCCCAAAACTCTCCTCCCTTCCCTACCTGCAGAGGAAAACATAGCAGTCCTGGGTGTGGAAGTGTCCAAACTCCTCCTCTGGCAGTCGAGCAAACTTCTTTCCCTCCAACACAAATCCTTCCATGCCGTCCAGGTCCTCATTCCACTCTTCCATCAGCTGTTCTGCCTGCACAGAGAGGATACACATCATGTTGGTGGAAGCTACAAGAAGTTTTTACTGTATAAAGGGCTTGTGTTGTCACCTCTGTGAGGGCCATGGCTGGCTGTCGGGAGAGGAAGAGAGCTGTGAGGTCGGCCTTCATCTGGTCCTTCTGCTCTGCATCCTTCTTTACCTGAGAGGCAACACAGACAAACAATGTTGTTGAATCTGCAAACTTTCAGTCCATATTTTAAATGCTTCAACTATGGCAACAACAACCAACTATATGAGTAACATCTGAGTGCTTGCCTAAACAAACCCTTAGCACTCACCTTGCCATGTAGGTTGTCCGTCTTATGTACAGTCTCGGCTGCTCTGGTGTAGTCCACCTTCAACACGTCATCCCAGTTCTTAAACTTGGACTTAAACACCTGAGGGAGAGAAATCAGGACGCAGTTATACTGTGGCCTAACAGTGCACAAGACAAGGAATCTTTATAAAGCTTTTAACCAACGTGAGTCCACGTAACGCCTATCTTAGAAATGCTACATTGACTACCTGACTTTAAAATTTAATGGTTGGCCTGATTTCATCATAGATTTACTGACCCCCTAAAAACCTAAATGCTGCCTGAGATCCTCTGGCACAAGGTTGTTTGTCTCCTGGTTGTTGGTTTTCAGCTCTGGCTGAGCTTTCTGAGTCTGTGAAATAACTGCCAGAGGAAATCAGGCAGGGTCTTTTTTTCTACTTTAGCATTCTGCTGAATTGCTCATTTTAGTTGCCAAATTAATATATGCAACATAATATATTTCTGTGGGTGTAAACAAGTTTAACACTAACATTGGACTTAAATCATGTTTTTTTTAATAGAATTTTTCTTAAGTGTGTCTCTTTATGAAAATACAAAGAGTCACACATTGCCAGGAATTTGTTTTCATAAAATCCCCACAAGACCAATGGTTGCAACATAGCAAATAAAGCAAATTTGCTGCCTCAACATTTTCTCTCCCCACTGCCTCAGGTCTGCAGCAGAAAATGCAAAACCTTACCTGGCACTCGGTGGCCTCCAGGTTGCGGGTGACGCAGGCATGTTTGGGCCGATGCAGCATGGAGCAGATCTCCTGACCCAGTTTTATGGCGGCTGCTCGGACAAGACGCGGAGACTTTCTCCCGATCCAGATGAACACATCGGACCAGCAATCAAGGATGTACACACACTTGGTGTCCAGCAGGGATTGCACCTGAGAGGAGAGATGGGACAATGCAGATGTTTAAAAAAAAAAAATAGAGGAAATGTGATATTCTGGTGATTAGGCAACTGCTCAACATACCAGTCTTAGCTCTGGCAGTGTGTCCAGCTTGACCTTGTGGTCTTTGTGCTCCACTGACAGCTTGTAGTTAATTTGTGGCAGCTCCAGGTAGCCCAGACCTAAGCCCACCTACAGGACAATGATAAGTTAGGGAATCAGTTCTCTGACTTGCTATTAAGCCATGGTATCGCTGTCATGACTTATAAGGGTGGAGATAGTTGGACTACTTTAATGCTTACACATGAAACGTTTTTATCCTGTCCCATATAATCTTTACTTCATGGGCCACAAACACACACTTAACATATACTTCAAGCCTCTGATAAAGCAGTAAACTCAATTTTAACATCCTACACACCTCCTTCTACGTATGAATTCCACCTACACTACTTCAATACTGCATGTACAGCATTCACACGGTGCAAGTCAGTCACAGAGAACTACAGAAAAGACTCACCTTGTAGAGTTTTGGTCTGACAGGAGAGAAATCGTCTGGTACGTGTTTCTTTATCTCCTCCAGCTGTCCTCCAAGTGCCTCCCAGAAACCAGGGGGCTCCTGGGTCTGCACAATAGTTGTAATGTCTGCCTTCCCTTTACGTTCATTCTTATTTATCTTTTCCGCAAATAATCTGAAAACAGCAAAATATTAGAACGTTTGTGTCCCCCCTCTGACAGAAATGTTTGTGTCAGCACATGATTTCTGTCTTACCTGGCCTTTGTGGTGCTGCTGAGTGTAGCATTGGCTCCTCTCCAGATAAAGAGTTCCAGCCCTGTGTCCAACAGGAAGACGTAGCTACCAGAGAGAGACATGATGCTCAACTCACAGTGAGACAAACCGTATGTATCAAGTAACAGCAGCAAAAGATGAATGACAAATCAACCTCAAGTGTACAGTAAATGGAAGGATCATGTGAAATGGAGAGAAGGGGGATGGAAAGAATTAGAAAGCAATGCACCAGTCTGTACGGCAGAGTGTGTGGCAAACGATGCAAGAGTGTGTGTGTGTCACACAGTGTAAAGGCGGAGAGAATGTGTGAGAGTTACCGAGGATCGAGGGAGGAGGCTTTCGCAGGTACCGTCTCCAGTCTGATGTTTTTCTTACCATAAACTCTGTACAATCTGATAAACACAGAAGAGGATTAAACCTTGGTTTGCAGACCAAAGAGACAAAAAAATGACAAGACACAGACTAAACTAATTCTCCAAATCAATGTTTTAAAGCAGCTTTTCAAAACATGGCTTTTGACTTAAAGTTAAAATTTGACCGAGCCTAAATAAAGAACAAAGGGAATAAGGAAATTATGTAAATTGTCCAACCTGACAGGGTAGTTTGTGTCCTCCACAGTGTAAAATCCACTGGCTGTTCCTCCCTCAATGTAGGAGATCTCATTGTTAAAAACCTACAGACAAGAGGAAAAACTGTTATTTGCATGCATCAGTTGACTATTCATACTGCACTTCATGAAAGAATACATGTTTTAAAGCAAAATAAATGTAGCTCATTCTAAACTTACAACACTCAAGTGTCAGTTTCATGGCTCTTGTAACTGTGTGTTTATCTGTGTGTACCCTAATATATCTGTATGAAGCCTGTTATTACATACAGCACTGAACTCCTCGCTCTCGTCTCCCATTTCTTCTCGTATTGTCCTGCACTCTGCTCCCAGGAAATTTCTGAGGTTAACAGCATGGATGGCAGCGCCGGCCTTTTTGTCAAGAGTGGCCTCCTGGCCAATCCAATAAAAGATCTGCCAGTTCAGGGCTCCGTTGTCATCTAGGAAGGTCTGTAAATGGAACAAGAGGAATGTGAGAAAGACAAAACGAGTATAGGAGAAGGGGGAATTCGATTTTTCTAATGATAATTTAAGTAAGGACAGTATACTGACAGGTATTGTGTGTGAATTATGGCAGACTTGATATGTTACCTTGAGGACAATGTAACAATCAGCCTCATAGAACTTCCCCTGGAACGTTTCATCCACTTGGAGTGGAACAAAGTTTTCTATCTGCCACACTGCTACACCAGGAACCTGTTGGAAGGAGAAATATAAAAAAAATATAATTATACTGAAATCTGTACAATGCAAAAGAACAAAGAAAGAGCAAGATCTTTTATATATACTGATGTTATAAAACGAATGTCTCAGAGATGTCAATTACTGTCAAAATGGAGTGCCTGTATGGTTGTGGTTGACAAGAGTGTGAGTGAGTGAGTGAGGCCAAGAAACTTTACCTGCCCCGCATCGTCCATAAAGTACTCCGAGTAGTCCAAATGAGGTTTCTCTAAACTCTTGTCCCACCGTCGGATTTTTAAATCCCCATATTTCAAATCACCGTTCTCCTGCAAAATCAAGATTTTGCAAGATTTCTTGATGAATAAACTGAAAATCAGCACTGTTGTGTTTATAGTTCTTATCTTTTCGTACCTCCAAATTCTTCTTCTCCTGTACGACGTCACTCATGCCCTTCAGCACCTGCTTTGCCTGATCGTCCTGAGAACAGTCCTTCCTCCTCCTCAGCCTCATCTTCCTTGCCAGGTGATCTCGGGGGCTGGCTCCTGAACAAATACACACAGATGTATGCCTCTGGATCGTAAACACTGATGGCAGGAAAAAAAGGCACTAATACTCTATATTCCAATACTTTCATGTGGGATCTTACACACACCTCCTCCAGCAGCAGCTACAGTGGCAGGTGAAGCCCCAGCCAGCCGGAGCTGGTTCTGCAGTGAGAAGTCAATATTGTACCACTCTGCTGCTCTGTCAACCGGTTTGGGAGGCATTACCAGGTTGGGGTTCTCACGCACATCTAGAACCTACAGAAAAGATATGTTAATGGAAAAAAATCTTTTCTGCACTCATAGAAATAATATTTACATAAAATATGCCATAAAGATGCAAAAGTTGTGATGTTACAGAGTAAAAACTTTGGTACTCCTACACAGACTTGAAATGCACGTAAATGCAATTATAATACTGTGTTTTTAAATTATTCAATCTAATTTAAAACTTTCAATCTATTATACATCATGTCTTATTCACTTTATTCTATCTTTAATCTGGCTCTCATTAATCCACCTTTTACCAAATACAAAAGCTGGTTGAGTCCAGTATTTATTTGCATAATTACCTCTAAATCAGTCAAGAAGTGTACGGCCTCAGGCAGTGTCACAAGCCGGTTTTTATTGAGCACCAGCTTCTTCAGCTTGCCACATCTAAACAACACACAACCATAAAACAGCATTTGGTGACAAAATACCAAGATATTTCTACATAGCTCTTAAATCAAACTGATGGCGCCATAAACACAGCACCCTAAATGGTGTAGTACCTGCAGATTCCCTCTGGGATAAGTTCCAGGTTGTTGTTGGCGGCCATGAACTCAGTGAGGCTGGACAGTTTTCCAACACCGGGTGGAACCCCGTCAAAATCCAGTTTGTTTGAGTTTACATACAGCTTCTTCAGTTTGGACAGTTTACAGATTGCGGACTGAACAGAGACACAAGAGTAAACATCAAATGTTATGCGTCTTAAAAAATTTAAACTGGATGCATCAAAACAATGACAACTTAATAAGCTTAGCATATTTTCATATTTCTAACTAATCTCTGATACAGGTACTGTATCTCAGTTACACACCTATGACCAATGTTATTAAAATAGTGTCCTCTACACACAGCCGTGTAATGATAACTGTGCTTACAGGCAGTGAGGTGAGCTGATTGCGGCTCAGGT
The DNA here is from genome assembly GCA_001698575.1 of Mola mola. Lineage (NCBI taxonomy): Eukaryota > Metazoa > Chordata > Actinopteri > Tetraodontiformes > Molidae > Mola > Mola mola. The sequence continues at coordinate 2,159,177 of KV751361.1, forward strand.
TAAGTGTCTCCAGTTGAGTCCACTGGTCAATGCAGAGGGACAGTTCTGAGATCTGGTTACTGCTTAAGTTGAGTCTCTTCAAACTGCCCAGTGAATAGAGACACTCTGGCACCCGCGTCAGGTCGTTGCATGACAAATCAACATCTGGTAGAGACGCAAGGGAACAGAGGGGACATTTGTTTGTAAAAGGTGACACATTTTTGAAAAAAGTAACAAGGGTCTAAGTGCCAAGAAATAAATTTAAGAAGGAATGAATGAATGAGTTGTGTGTAAGGAAAAAAACAAGAGAATGGTGTGTGTGTGTGTGTGTGTCTGGTACCTGCTAAGTGTGTCAGTCCCTCTAGACTGGTGGGCATGTTGCTCTGGGTCCTCTGAGTGTTCCTCAGGTGCAGCGTTTGTAATGCCACCATAGCTGGTAGCTGGCTGCTCGGCCACAGAGATGATGTTAATCAGGGCAGCACTACAGTAAATAAATGTAAGAAGAAGGTGCAAACACTTAGGAAACAAAATCACATCTTCTTACCGCAGCTGGGCATGCATCAGGGGGTTGTTGTTCAATATGAGAGTCTGCAGGTGAACCAGGCGTCTCATCTGGGGTGGCAGGCTGTCCAGCTTGTTGTCACTCAGGTCCAAATACAGCAGGTCTGTCAAGTTGATGAACAGCTGGTTGGGGATAGAGTCAATGCCATTGTGACTCAGATTCAGCACCAGCATGTTCCTGCTGTTCTCCAGGTCCCTGGGGATCTCTGTCAGCTGATTGTAGCTCAGGTCCTTTAAGGAGAAGAGGGTACAGACTGTCTGCAAACCGGAGCCTTTGTTTGGGACAGTACAATGTGAAGATGTATTCTATTGGCCAATTGCAGATAATTGCTCGAATTCACCCCTGCACTTGGCTGGTGCAAATTTTGGCAGCCATGCGCTTCAAAAGGGTATCCAATAAGCAGAAAGGGAAAAAGATTGCTTGAGATTATTCTGTACCAGCACAGAGAGGTCATCTAGCTGAAAGATGTCATCTGGGACTCCAGAGTTCTTCAGATTGTTGGCTCTGGCTACCACCGCCTGCACACATTGTCAAACACATTAAGGGCACCATTATAACTATACATTGGTACAAAAAACACAGAACAGAAATCCAATTTGAACTTTTTCAAAGCATTAGATTAAAGTTGATAAGCTAACAAACAATTCATCATTGTCATTGCTGCTGGCTTGTCGATGATTAACATAAACATCTGCATGTGATTCATATGCATTTTCTTATGCATGTGTGGGTGTCAGTTACCCGTAGGTTTGGTAAGCCGGCCAGTTCTCCGTGTAAGGTGCTCAGGCTGTTGTGACTCACTGAAATATGCTCCTAAAGAAAGAAGAAATAAGCTTCTGTTTACAGATACACAAAAAAAAAATTATCATCTATAATTCCCTAGAAGGTCACTGCTGTGAAAAGTACTGCTTAAAATAATGGTTTATTATTTCTGAAAAGTATGATCTAACCATGAACAGGACAAAATCAGAGACGTAAAAGACACAGCAGACACTCTGGCTCCCAGCTGTGATAAACAACTAATCTTGTTTACCTACACCTGGTAAGATTAGTACATTAGGATAGTTCATCTGTACAACACAGCATCAAAACTGTTTTCAGCCTGCTGAAAACAGTTTTTAGAGGTTTAGATTAGATAATTCTATTAGAGATATTGAGGATAAAGCTGTGCAGTGTGTTTGGGAAAATCAGGTTTCACTGGTAAAGTGCCCAATTCTGCTGATGTGATGTCCTGTGTTACCCACACTACACAGAGTAATAGATAAAACAACAACATTTATAGATCTAGACTGATACAGTATACAAAAATACAATGTAATGAAATATCTAACTATATAAAGTTACCTTTGTTAATGAAAATAAAGACAATAACACTATTTAGTGACAAAAGCAAAACAATCTCAAAGGAATTAAGTGTCCTTGCCCTAAAATCAATAACCAAACAGTAACACTAATATTATGAATGAATTCCTGCTTATTTAAATATGTAACGTTAACGACTAGAAAATTGGTCAGAATGTCTCACCAGCTTCTGCAAAGAAGCCAGCTCCTCGGGGAGGTAACACAGCCCGGTCCTGTTCAGCTTCAGCCATCGCAGACTGCTCATACACTTGACATGCTCTGGGAAGTACCCACCCTATAAAGACAATACACAGGTGGGAGAAGAGGAGTTAGAATGACTTAGAAATTTGTAATACTACTTTGACTAATTTTTATCAATGATGAGGTTTGTTTTCAGCATTGCAGTGAATAGAGATGTTTCAATAAGATATTTTCCTCCCCAATACCTGAATTTATGTAGCCAATAACTGCTGTTATTCTTGTATTATTATATAATTTGACATTCAGACATAGCTGAAAAGTAACATAAATATCAACAAATCTAAGTTTTCTGACATGTGCCAAAATTAACCCAAGTTACTTTCTATTTACAAACATTTTCTAAAAGTGCAGAAAAATCTGGTAAGTTGCATACCGATACATGGGCCCCAGCCAGGAAGTGAAAAAGTATCAGATCTGTACATAGTCTTTCAAACTTTCAACTGCTTTCAAAACATCTGTAACAGTAAAGCCTGGCAGTATGGACTTAAAATAGAACATTTTTCTAGACTTTAGTCTCCTAGACAGTATATATAGTAATATTTCTCTTCAAAAGATCTTCATAAATACCAGGACTAGATAACAAAATTCTGTATCACTATTTTTGGATTATATACCTTGATATTTGTCTGGTACAATATTGCAGGGAAGTAGGGAAATTAATACATTGAGATTAAATAAAAAATGACATAATTATATGTACCCTAAACCCTATATACATTGCCAAGCCCTATATAATTGTGATGTTAAATTGTGAAGGAGTTGGTGGAGGGTGAAAATAAAGCTGTCATTGCCTGTAAAGCCTGTATATTACACACAACCTTAAACGCAGATTATTTCCTATTTGTGTGTTGATAATACAGAGATCTGTTTAACTGCTGCTGACTGAGGCAATGTAAGTCAAGGCCCAGAAAGAATGTAAAATAACTTACTTCTTTCTGTCTCTTAATGTTACAGATTTGGAAGTGTGGCAGCCATTGTTGAAATGTCATTATTTGTGGGTGTGACAGCACACAGAAAATTTCAAATATTTACAGACAATTCACAAATCACAAAATGATATAATGCAGTTGATCACCTGTGAAGATCAGTCTATATCACCTTTACTATTCAGGATAAAAAAACTGAAAAGCGCAGGTTACAGTAGTTCTGGTGCAGGGCATGGTTTGGGAGAGGAAATGATATCTTTCCACACTAGCTAAAATTAGATTGGAAAAGTCAGCAATTTACTAGCTTTTTAATACAAAAACAAGTAGTTGAAGTATTCAAGCCACTTTATTTTTCCATACTTTAATTAACTTGGCAAATACCCTTAAATAGTTCTGTCAGTTCAAATGGCGTTACACGCCAAGCTACTTCAGCTGTCGCTCTGCTTTCACAAGCTTCTCATACTTCTTCACACACACAGAGTGTGCCAAAAACCCTAAAAGTATGACGACATCGGCTGACTAAAGCCATTACACAAACTCTATGACGTTATGCAGGATAATGTTGTCTGAGGCCTTAGCTTCTGAATCAGACAGTTAGCCAACACTGATGCTAAATTGGCTAGCTAACATGACGTTGGAATTAAGAGCTGCTACGTTATCCCAAACTTCCAGAATAATGTTAGCCCAAGTGTACGAAGTGTCCTTCTCAATTCATTCGAGTAAACATAGATCTGCTAACCGTCAATCAGGGTGGTTGTAGTCGAAACCAGAATGCTACTTTGTCCATGTCAAAAATCTGACAACTGGCTAACGCCCAATGCTGGAAACGATAAGCTAATGTAGTGTTTCAGAGGACTTAGTGTGCCGCTTGTGGTTCTGCACTTAAAAAACAGCTCCTGCTAGCAAACTAAAAGTTCGTCATCCACTACGGATTTGAAACAAAAGAACAGTATTCAAAATTCTTACTTTGAAGTCGTTTCCACTGAGGTCTACCCCCCTTATGAAGGGAAGAACTCCGGTGGCAGCCATTTCTGGTTGATATCAACTGCCCAGCCCTCCGAGTGTCTATTTTGGTCTAGCAGCAGGCAGGGTAGTGGCTGGTCTCCTACTTTTCTTCCTTCCTATTTTAGTTCATCGCCAGCCTATTAAGACGCATTACCGCCACCTAGTGCCTCGGAGATCGGCCACAGACCATGATGTCTTACCACCCTCCTGTGGTCATTTTGTGTGTGTAACAATGGCCCAAATATTGAATAGCTTGCTTTTAATATTTGAATGTAGCATCGATATATTTTTCAACTATTATATTCTTTCCTATTATTTATTTATTTTTGTTTGATTGCACCATTCTTACGTTGTATCTGTGTTGAGTTTTGTTAGTAACCCCTGGCGTTGATCTTTCTGAATAGTTTCTCGTTTTTACTTGTGGATTGTTCTTTTTATGTTCCTGTTAGGTTTGTACCACTAACACAGATATGTGCTAATAAAAAACAAACAACAACAAGATACCCTCTGTTTAAAAATAATAGGTTGTAAAAAAAATCTTTTTCTCTTCTTTAAAATTAAGTTCTCAGAGAACGCATTGGATTCGTTAGTTTCATTGAGAAGGGCCTTTTGTCGTAGCACGTTACAATGGCTACCGGTGGTCACACGCAAATATGTCAAGTCATTTAAAGCCACGTATATTTCAAATTAATACTACATCCGGATAAACATACTATCTAGCATCTCGTGTGCATTTTTTGACTATGCTTTTAATTTGGAAGCATTATCGGAAGTCGCACTCGTATCATTCGTAGGACCACCCAGTCAGCTTAGCCGTCAGAAGTGCCCTAGCTTAGCCGGCCCGAAGGAAGATAAAAGAAGCATTTTCCCCGTTTATATTATGGAAAAGAGCGCTACGCGATACAATGTACAGCTGTACATTTATGATTTATCGAAAGGAATGGCCCGCAACCTCAGTCCTATCATGTTAGGTGAGTACAGATTTAAAAAAAACAGAAAAACAAAAACCGATGTAGCCTGGCCTGGGGGCTAAATAAGTGACAACAAATACCGGATGGAGATAACCTCTCCGGTTAACGCTGCAAATTCGCCTTCATACAGTTTTTGCTGGGCAATATGTTATGTTCTTCTGTCATATCATTGAGTGGATTGATTCATGTTAATACATCCGTAGGAACGATAAAAAGCTCGTTATTTCTGGCTTATTTCACAAGATCATCAGTTACCTCCTTCTCACTACCTTTCCCCCCTTCTTTTATTTTACAGGAAAGCAACTGGACGGTATTTGGTATGACTCCTCTTTCTGCTATTTTGACAGCTGGGATCTAAAAGACCTCCTCAGTCTTGAAAACATTGCTTTTCATGTAATGTTTGGATCCAGCTGTGGCCTATTTCTGGGCCCAGAACAGATAGACATTTCAAAAAGTCCCTTTTATAACAAAAAAAACCCCCACCTGCTACCAGCATTTTGTCTAATTGTGTCCACATTTAATACAAGCATAATTAGACCACGGAGGGATGAGTTATCCTCAAAGCAGGATGTTTTTTTTTAAAGTTATTTATTCACCAGTTATTACTGAGTTATTTGTTTAGTTAATTGGTTGTTGTTTTATTGTTTGACAAAGAAGCAATGAGTTTTAGTTTGTACACACTTCACTAATAAGGAGCTGTTCTGAGCTGAATTGCCCCCTGTCCACCAGGCACACGGCTATCGTGGCGTACGGCGACGAGTTCTTCTTCGGAGGGGAGGGCATCTCCAGCTGTCCGCCGGTACGTCAGTGGCTGTCAGAAGACTGTCTCCTAGCTCCTCTCAGACACGCTCATGATGGAAACACCTGTGAGCCAGGAGTTAGAACAGAGACACCTAAACATTCCTATCACTGAGATTATGTGTGGCTGTCAGTGCACTGTAAGGCTTAAAATTAGTCTCTAAATATTCTCAATGGCTGGGTTGTTTAGCCTTATTCAGGTGCTGTCATGTGCTAGACATAATATCAGCTTTCTTGTTCATTGGTTTGAGATCTTGCTAGTTACCAAGGCCTCGGAGCACAACAGATAAGTATTAATTCACATGCTCTCAGGTGCTGTTTTAATGAATAGCATCCACTTCAGTTTGTGATTTTCTGGCATGTTTTCTGAATTCTCTTTATTTCTATTATTTCTTTGTCCACTGTGTGTTTGCCAGGCTGGGACGATGCTTGGTCCTCCTGACACGGTGGTAGAGCTGGGAGAGACTGAAGTGTCTGATGAGATCTTCATGGATTACCTCTCCTCCCTGGGAGAGAGCACATACAGGTCGAATAGCTATTTATTCCATCTTTTCTTAACTTGTAACCGAAAGGTACTTGATGTTTACATGGTGAACATAACATCCCACAGCTACAGACTCTAATGTTGAAATGACACATCATGCTGTGGCCTGATGCATGAACTCTGTTCTGTCCCCAGAGGTGACAGGTATCGCCTGTTTGAGCACAACTGCAACACCTTCACCAATGAAGTGGCTCAGTTCCTGACAGGCAGGTCCATCCCCTCCTACATCACCGACCTTCCGTCTGAAGTCCTCTCCACGTGAGTGTAATACTCAGCCTGTCAGCTGCCCATGACTTGATCTTTTTCCATTTCAACATTTGTCCCTGATGACAACCAAACACCTTATAACCACGTTTATTTCCCAAATGTATCATTTAAAAAATTCTGACTTTACACTAAAAATTAACTTTTAAATTTGTTTGCTTCTCCACCCTCAGAAACACTGACATTGAGAATTACATGAAAGGTTGAAATTACCAACAACATGCTCAGAACAAGCATGTGGCAGTATTTCACCTCCTCCTATGACACCGTTCCAGGTTGCATACACTCGGACATACTGTATATAACAAACAATGTACTGTCCTTGAAAATGAACAGTAAACTTCTCAAACCTCAAATCAAGACTTCTTTCAAAGAACTGACACAAGAACTATGAATGAAAGCAACTTCTAACTGACAGCAGTGGGAGAATAGGCAAAACTCGACCACAATGCTGTAACTCGACAACAGGTCAGAACAATACTGCTACATGATTTTGTGTGTGGCATCCACCTGTAGTTCATATTACAGCTTTCTTAGCTGAGTTTTAGCATAAAAAATCCACACTATTATGTTTAATTGATTTATATTTAATTAAATTTCATGTATATATTTTTCACTAAATCCCAAATTTTAGGGATTGTGATAAAGGTCAGTTTGAGGCCCCGTTTACACGACAACGTTTTAGGGTGAAAATGCAAAACTTTAGTTGTGTTTTGGCTGTCTGTCTACACGAGAACGATGTTTGCGGTGCTTGAAAACGGAACAATACAGAAATAAGCTCCAGATTGTAAAGATTTGAAAACGCCCCCATCTCCGTCTCCATGTAGATGGGAAAATCGCAACATTTTGAAAATGGGCATGCGCACTAAGGTTGCAGTCAGTGGTTTCACTCGCTGTAGTACCCATGTTTTTCTATTGCACCGAGAAGGGAAGTGTCTTTCACCGCCAACTACTTGCCTGGCATGTGTACTACAGCGTTTCTGGTGTTTCCTGCGGTCTCATTGGCATAGAGATTGTTGCCTTCTGCACGGTGAACTATTTGAAAATGGCGACTGAAAAACGAAACACATCGTGGTCGCATAAACGGGGCCTGAGTTTTCTGTGACAACTGAGTGATCTAACCTCTTTGTGATTGAAAAGCCCTCAGGTAGCTCTTTATCTTTCCCTCATGTTTCACACTGGAAATCACAGTGACTCACTATTGCCTGTAGAGGCACACAT
>KV751361.1:2167095-2180037 GCA_001698575.1 Mola mola
AGATGACAATTTCAGCTCACATTGAGAAAATTCTGAATAAATCAATCTAATCCAGTTATTGTCTTAAGTTTAAAATAATATATCAAATCACGCCCTTCCATCTCCAGACCATTCGGCCAGATTCTGCGGCCCATCCTGGACTCAATCCACATCGCCCCTCCAGGAGGGAACGTCATCAACGGGGGAAAAAATGCCTAATCTGACAGAGCGTCGGAGCAACAAAGTGTTCACAAGGTCACTTTCCATTGTAGTCAGTCAGTGAGACGTCTCAAAGTTAACGCCTTTATTTCTTTCTGCTAACAAGTTAGCACTGAAGCGGATGGCTTTTGTAAGCTGTGACTGATTGCCGACCAGTTAATGTTGAGGATTCATGAACGAAGTGGTGATGTTTTTGTCCTTCAAATGTAGTACTTTAAGGGGAACCTGCAGCTCATAAGGTTTGAGGGAATCAAATTCAATGTAGTAACTTTTTGTGGGGGATCACCAGCAAAACAGTGACTTTACTACGTTAAAATTTGTCCTTGCTGAATGTTGCCTTATTAGAAAAGGAGTCAGATTTCCAGTTCAATCTTTTCAGAACAGAAATTTAACAAAGTATATTTGGAGCACTGCAACTTCATTGAGCTAACTGGATACTTTTCCTCATTTGTTAGAACTACTGCACTCTGTATTCCACTCTACATATCTGATAGCTGTACGCAATTGAACCATATACAATCCTGAAATGCAATTATATTTTGTACCCAAGGACAAAATGCCCCATTCATTTTACTTAAGCTGGAACTTTTTGATTTAAAAAAGATTTTAACCTTCCTTTTAGTTCTTTAGAAAAGTAGTTTTCACCACATATCAGGTTTCACACAGCATTCATCACAGCAAGCATCTGCTGCTGACTACAATGAATTTAATCTGAGTGTACACTTTTGCATAGACATGTTTGATATATTTAATTTAATGGATGCAAGTGAGAGTAAGTATTTTGGAGAGTCTTTTAATGTCAACCACATTTAAATTTTGCACTTTGATTATTCATTTTACCTTTTATTTTGTTATCTGATAGTCTGAAGTTAGTTTTCCATCAGTAATCCTGTGATGGCCGTTGTTGTCTTCACAACTTCTGTTGAACTTTTCTGTGGTCGCATACTTCCTGAACCTTGCGTTATCATTCCATTTGTTTTATAATTTGTGTTATGATAGTGCAGGTAATAGATGCCACACAAAGCTTATATAATTATATGTTTTCTAAAAGTTGAGTGCATTTCTCTGTAGCAGGACTGGGATCAGTGTAGTGAAAATTCAGTAATTCCAGGTTTACCCAAGTTGACAGTTTAATGATGTAAAATTGATTACAAAATTGTCGCGCAAGACAAGAAGACAATATAAGAGACAGTTTCAAAGTGCTGTATTATTATTTTTCAGACAATTTTCATCTCTTTTGTTTTGTATTTGCCAACAAATGCTTTTTCATGATCAGTTTTTGGTATTTCATCTACTCTCTGATATAAAAGTGAACTGAACCACAGCCCTGTTAATATGAAATGTGCCTCTTGGTCTGTTTTATCAGCCTCACATCGAGATGCTGATCAAATGTTATACAATATTTGAAATGCACATGTTTTGCTTGCCATTTCGGTAATTGTAAACAACTTAGGTTTATTGATGTACTGTCAACTTAAAGGACCATTTTGTAAGATGGTGAGTCTCATTCCTGGTTGGGTTGGACTGGTTTAATATTCAGCTATAGACAGGACCGGACTGGTATGCAGATTTTTATCACTAGGTGTTACTAGTGACTCAGCTGCTTCAATGTAACATCAAACGTCACAATATATAAAAAAAACAAAGCTTCAGCTTAGATAAACTTGAGAAACTTTGCTGCTTTTCCTGTGCAGGTTGGATCCTTGAAAGTTATGGAATGTTCATTATTAATATTTCACAGTAAAAGTCTTGAAATGGTGGATTTTTGTCAATTGAAATACTATAGTGCATTTAACTTGAAAGTCATGCAGGCAATGGTGATTTGAATAATACAAACTGAGTAGATCAAAACGACGCTGCATAAGGTTAGGCAACATAGCCTGCACTCGTTACTGATTAGAGTTCTTGCCTCTGGATGCTGATTGGAGTTGTTGGCATTAGTAAAGATGACTGGATGACGTGTTGCCATTTACAATGGAGACACCATATCTGGGATGCAAGCGCTGTTGTCTTGCACTGGTGACGTCATTTGGAGCCCGAGCTGCGGAGTTGAGTTATTTAGTTCATGCCCTCTCAGTAGCAGAGTTCAGCTTTCAATCATGACGTTCCACCCTGTTTTTAGGGCATCATATTTAAATCATTCAAATTGAAAATTAAAGTGGTTAGAAAAATGTACACTTAAACATATATCCATGTGATAAGAACTACCTTTAATGACAGAAACCATCACTGTGAAAAATGTATTTGAGGAGTAATTCGAGTTTTCAGTTTGACCTTATTCCTATACTTGAACAAAATGGTAGAGGGCTTTATGGCCTATACTGCTGCCCATCACCAGAGGGCGCTTGAGATGGTTTCACTTTACAGGAGCTCTCATGTCATCCATATTTATATACAGTCTAGTATAGGAGGAGGAAGAGCAGCATTTCGATCAAAACCCTTAACTCTAGAGCACTGAAACAAAACAGGGAAGCAGTACTCCACAACACTGAATTAATGGGCTCCCAGTGTTCCCTCTAACTAGCCACCTGCCTCCATCTAACAAATCCCATCTTAGAAAGGACATATACAATTTAACCAGTTCACTTTCGTATGCCAGACTGGAGCAGTAAAACCATAAACCTATCCAACCTAACCCCATAAGGCTGGTAGGTTGGGCAGGCCACCGACCCAGAGTGTCAGAATTTGACGAACCAGGAATGAGATTCAACAATCAACAATCTCACACATTGTACCTTTAATAACAACCTGCTTTAGTCCTTTAACAGCCACCAGAGTGTGTTTGATACACAATACGCCTCTGTGCCTTCATTTCCCTCTGCTTGGCTACAGTCACACTGTTCAGAGTTGGTTTGTTCATTGTATAGCATGTATGGTAATTTCCTGTGCATCAAATATCTTGCAGTTTACGAAGATCTTCAAATCTTTAAAAAAAAAATAAAAAAATCTTCAAACATGAATGGAAAGGGTTGTGAGTACAGAAACTCTCCGCTCACTTATATCGTCCATGAAATGCACATTATGAATTACTGTACATTCTGCATGTTCCAGGTCAAACAGCATTTGGATCTGGTAACGCTAACAATGACAAATCAACTTCTAATGAGGGGTTTGATTAGAACAGTGTGACACACACGAACCATATAGAACCTCATCGGCCTGAACAGAGTGACAGATTACAAAGGAGCACAAAACACACCCCAGAAATCTTCAAGAGTGATTAAACCAGCATTCATATTTGAACTTGCAAGCAGTGACCCTCGCTCAGCACTCAACGCTTAATAAAAGCGCACCTGCACAAAAATATTGGACGTGCAAACAGTTTAAATCTTCATTTTGAAACAGTTTGTAAGATTTGGATACTTTTAGGTTGATTCCCCTTCAAGAAGCTCAAAAGCTCAGGTTAATCTGGGCTCTGTTGTCCTGCCTTGTGCTAACCAACCAACTGACATGCTAACCAGACCAGTGAAATGTATACTACTGCACAAGTCACCCTCTGTTGCTCTAATGTTTTGTTGCTGGCTGCTACCTATAATGTGAAATCGTATAATATAGTTATGGATATTATTCCTTTATTTAAGTAATCAAACTATGGTAGTTATGTTTATGCCTCTTGTTTTAATTGTGGAGTTGTTTATTATTTGTAATTCTACCTACATAAAAAGCCATTGACTGCAAATATGAAAATACTGTGTTTATTTACTTGTTTTTTTAAGTTTCAGATAGCATCTCTGTACACATTCATCATGTCAGTGTGGAGAGATGCTTTGCTTTTCATTAAATGCACATTTGATGCTGTCACATTTACACATTCAGACTTATCAAGTTAGATTTGAGAGACTAGGATCTGACCATATCACTCCCCACAGAAGTGTGCATATTGGAGAGAGATGAGAGAAGTCCTGATATTTTAGCAATAAAACAATTGACACTTATGCAATATTTAAGTTTTAAGTTAGAGGAGTTGTGTACACATCCACTAAACCCCAGCAAGATAGTTGCTGTCTAAAAATCCATACCCTGGTATCATAGTTCCCTATAATTTTATTAGCAACATTTTGAAGTGACTTCCTCCTCAGGAAAATGCCAGGAAATGAATGACAAAATCACTATACAGCAATAATTTACACTTTAGTAAACAAATATCCTCATTATGATACCATATATTTAAAAAATGCTACAAAAGGTGATATGATTAGAAATACATAGCTTAAATGTTGCATATACTTCTTATCAACAGGGCACGGGACATAAAATTGTCAAACAATTTCATTTAAATAATGAAGTGTTTCCAATAAAGGTTAAAACCACATTGAAAAGCATATGGGCCTCGTTAGTTACGTATCCATAATTCAGAAACTGTTTCTATACATGGACAAATGTTGCAAATATTCTTAAAATATTGTGTTTTTCAAGCCAGGTTGTACTCAATACTCAAACTGTGAAGGGATAAGGTTGGATTATTGCCCCTGTGCTTGTAAATGCTGCTGTACTGCAGCAGTTCTTCGAGTGTCCACACAAAGACAGTGTTGATCCGTCTTAAACTATTGCATGTTTAGGTACCCAGATATTGAATGCATCTGTTGCTTTTATGAGGTTTCTTGTTTTGGCTCCATTTAAGTGCTATAAATGAGCTGGAAGTTTGACACTTTTATTGTCTGAAAGCATTTTGTGTTCTGTCTGATGGGAGCATTCGATACACAGCAAGAGTGCACAACAATAATGTTTTATTGTTCAGTCACCATTTAGCATCATTATTGTATTGTACCAAATCCTGCCATCATCACATCATGCTGTCAACTTATCTCTGTGGTGTCAATCATGATGTCAAAGATGGCATCATTGTTCCACATGGCAGAGATCTCACTGTGCAGTATAACCTTTGTGCAGACAGATGTGAAGCAGACTAGGTTTGTGGCCTTAAGTTCAGCGTCCGTCCTCAGAGAGAGTGGATAATAAATGCAGACAGACCGGGCCCATCCTTGCTCCCTGCAGCTGAGTAGCTGAATCAGCTCGGTTAGTAGCACAATCATGAGCGTCCTTGTGGCATTTGACAAACGTTAACCTTCTCTCCGACTACAAGGATACTGCCAAGTGGGTCAAAGTTGTTCGCATGGCAGTACCTCTCTGACAAAACCCATGTGAGTCACACCGACCCCCCGCTGTAGTGACAAATCCGCTCAAGACATAGAGAGGTGACTTGGCTTCTCTCCTTGTCAGCTTAGCTCTGGTACAAACTTCATTTTACTAACTACTTATGACAAAACGTTTGAATATTAGAACTCTAATACGATGCAGTTCAGCCAATCCTCCAAAAAAATCTGCATTTTGGTTAACATTTAAATAGAAATGAAACTGATTATATGCTATACCAGAATTTATGATTATTATTATAATTATTATAATTAGTCAATAAGGGTATATCCCCGAAAATCCCTGATGCACACACAAAAAGGGTAGCAGGAGTACTACGAGCGTGTGTAAAATGAAGATCCAGCCTCAAATAGTTGGTTGAAACCAAACAGTTGAAACCAAAAAAATATCGACCTCATGCTGGCGCTAAATGAACAGGGAATCAACTTCTTGAAAGCCGGCGGTCAGTAAACAAGTTTTGCCATTCCTTCCTGTAAATGGTGAGGTAGTACATCTGTTGTTGGAATACCAGTCTGGACCAGAATGACAGCGTGGCTAAAAAAAAATTAAAGACATTTTAAGAAAAACAGTAAACACCTTCAGTGAAAGTAAGTCAGTGGTCCAGAAATTAACCAGACAAACATAATGGATTCTGAAAATGAGCAGAGAATTTAACAGCAGCCGCAGTTCCATCAAGAGGACTCGATTTCTTCTTCTCGGCATACTAAAACACTATGCGTTGATGCCCGTGCCAGTGGGTGGGAGAGGTGAGAGTCAGAGGAGAGAGGAACGCTTTTAACAAGTAACTGTTTAAAAGCGGTGTTTTCGTGAGCTCGCCTAAAGGTTTTTGCCAGAAGAACTACATCCCTACGGATTAATGTTTCATTCAGCACTGATATGCATAATTTAGGAATTCCTGTACCATTTTTTGAAGTTTACCCTGCCACTTAAACAAAGTTCTAATTAATAATGGCACTGCATAGTGGGAGACTGTCAGGTTCCCATTATGGAGAAACTGGAACTCTGTACTTGGTCACAGGCATTATCTTAAACAAACTGTAGTTCTAGCAACAAACCAGTCGCCCTATTTCAAATAGCTGAGCCATAGTGATGGTTTTCAGTTCATTATCAGCGAATGCAATAGATTTAACCCTGCTGATGCTCAGTCACCACTTGTCTCCACATTTAAAGAGTCTGGCTAAAGGTTGTGAACCACATCACTAATGATTTTCTCATCCAGTCATGCGTGCTCAGACATGGTTTAATCTCTGCTGTGGCTGTCAGTTTGAATGACTGTCAGTTTGTCGCAGCCCACTCTTTCAGCATGTACGAAATATAACCTTCTCTGCACCCCTTGACTTTCCCTCCTCTTCCCCTCTGCCCATCATCCGTCCCACTCCATCTTCCACTTCAGCCCTTCTGTCATTTATCCTTTCCCTGTGCATTTTCCTCCCTTTTCCTCCCTTTTGCAGACACGCCCACCCGCTCTTTTTCAGTTGAACAATTTCTCACGTTGTTCAACCCAATTTCCTGTATTTTCAACCCTCCTTCCTGATCTGTTCTTTCCAAAAATCTCTAATTACCCAAGGAGGGGAGTTTTTGCTTGGCTGCTCCTTCTCCACTCTCCAAGCCTCCTCTCATATCTCTCCTCGCCTCCGCCTCCCACTCTCTCTCCCTCTCTATAACCCTCCTTACTTTTTAGTTGGAAAGGGCTTAGATGTTGCAGCTAATTCAAAATACTCTTGAGTTTTTCTTTTCTTTAAAGATAGTTTAAACATGAAAAGTAAAAGAGTTTCTGAACTTCATGATATCCTGTTTTGTCACAGGGCAGAATGCACACAGACACATTCACTGATATTTTATTTAAGTGTTATGCATGGGTTGGGGGGCACAGTGGTGTAGTGGCTGGCACTGTCGCCTCACAGCATGAAGGTTCACTCCAAAGAGTGTAAGTGTGAATGGTTGTATATCTCTATATGTCAGGCCTGTGATGAACTGGAGACTTGCCCAGTGAGGCTGGGATAGGCTCCAGCGACGCTGCTTTGTGACTTGGATGTACGGCTACACATTTGCCTCCTCTATGGGGATCTATGAATGTGCTACTTTATTCCCCTTCTCCGTCAATTCAATACTTTCAAATTAGACTACTAAACGCTGCACAGCGATAAATTCTGACTCTGGAGTAATTCAGCCATACAGTACATGTTAGAATCAGACAGAGTCCCAGAAAAAAGAGGAGGAGCTACTTGTACAAGGTCACCTACATTTTGATGCAATGTTAAGCCTAACCCCCACAAGTCATCATGATTGGTTTCTTAGGTTTTGTCATTGGTGGATTGCAGATCTAAACCAGAAATCCTCATCTCTGGTTTTCGCTGCAGACTTCGATTATGATGCATCTAACTACATGTCAAAAACATCACATGGACATGTTAACAAGGTCAAAAGCATGATTTCTATTGTCTTTAAATGAAAGAACCATGTCAAGTTGCAGAGGAAATAAAGTTAACAAGTTTGTGACGAGCTTACTGCTCTGATTCTTCTTCTGTATCTTCACACAACCTTTATTTCCTTTGTCAGCTCCCTCCACAGGCAGCCAGCTGTCCAGGTGACCGTTCAGGAATCACACAGGCCAACAGCTGCTGCATGCTCTGTGTCTATGTCCAGCCAAGGATAACTGCCTTGCCCTTGCATAAATACATAGATGCATAAATATATGAAAGAGACATGTGCACTGTCTACAAAACCTTCTGTCACATCAGTCACCATTTGCAGCTGTTTACTGGAATGCCCTTGGACTGCCCATCTGGACAATATGCATGTGCATTGTTAATGTCATGCTGTTAATGTCTAGCATCAGCTAACAATGCTAACAACAAGAGTAGCTGTTTTTCCATTGTTACCACTTGTTAACTGGAATGTGGTCACATTGGATGGGATATCATTCCCAGTTCTGCCATCCAACTTCCAAGGTAAATGGAACACAGCTTAAGTCTGATATGAAACTACAGTCAAGAACTGTGTAGCTTAGCTTAGCGTAATAACTATAAGTAGGGGCCCCAAGCCAAAGTCCAAAAGTAACAAACTTCCCCTACTAGTATTACCTAAAGCTCAAAATGAATCAATTAACGCATTATATTTCCATCATTTCATTATTATTAACTTGTACAAAACATAAAAATATTAGGGTGTTTTGGGCACTTATATGCCTTCCTCATTATTTCAAGACATCAGAAGACCAGACGAGACATTAGGAAGATCCTGCTCCTAGTCAAGAAACGATCCAGCACATATCCTCTACAACACTGCAAACTCCTATTCTTGCACTTCAATTTTTGTATAATTAAAATGAAAACAGATGCAGTCAACATGGTAAATTAAGCTATCCAGCTGAAAGTGGCAACTTACTATTGAACGGACAATCACAAGAGGTGTATTGAGTGTCTCATTGAACTCTTAGGAGCGAAGGTCAGTAATGGAATTTCTCCAAATGTCCAACAATTCCTCCACAGTTCACACATCCAAACCTAAAGCATAAGCCATCCTTGCCTTTTTTTTATTATAAAAATATCATTAATCGGTCAACTAATCTAAGCATTTAACATAAAAATAATTCCAGCTTGTACCACACACAGACACATCTCTACCTTTGTCTTTGACATTCACTGACACGATGCTCTATAACCTCTAAAGCAAGTCTTGAACCTCAAACAGCCCTTTAATGTTGTGAGGACCAGCCAAAATATCCTGTCCCCACAACATTGGCTTAAAGTTAAAAAAAAAATGTCTGCATAAATAAAACATTGTAGTCCACTACAGGGCCAGTGGTAGGCCAGTTCTTTCAGGACTGCAAACCCAATTTGTTTCATGAGGAGAAGCATGTGTTCACAGATCTTCAGTGCCTGGCTCTACGAGGATGTGGTCTGGTGCCTACAGACCTGTAAGGCAGAAATGAGGGGGTGTCAGAGAGAGAGAGTAGAACAGGAGGTTGAGAGTGAAACCTTTTTAATTTTGATCCTCTGAAATGTCTTTCTACATTCAACCAAAAAGCTCCTAGATGTCATATCACGACATTTCCAGTCAAGCTGGCATAGGCGTTGTTTAGATTCAGACTGCAATCGAGCTTCCTTAAATTAGAACAAGCCGTGAAAGCTTTAAAATCCTCAGCAGCAGAGCTGGTTTATTTTGCATTACTCACATTTTCCACTTGATGGCACCAGTTCAGAGCACATCCTGTAGAGGCATGCAGCTGTTCGTGTTGAACTGTGTGTGTGTGACTGGAGGCTAAAATGTGACCCTAGCATTTTTAAATGTTTTGTTTGGGCTTTCTTAATTAGAAGAGTATGCACCTTGCAGTGTTTTTGGTCTGGTACTTCCTTGTTGATCTACAGTGTTTATTCCTCCAGAGTTTCAGTTCGTTCTCTCTATGTAAAGACTACTGGCTGTAACTTCATATTCACTGTACAGACATGAGAGTGGTGTTGATCTTCTCACCCAACTCAGTAAGTGCAAGTAAACTTAAATCCTCAAATGGCCCCGGCTCTAAAATATATTTATACTGACAAAAAGCCATTAATTGATGGTTGTTGAGCCTTGTCATGATGCAGACAGACAACAGAGAAGCAACTAGTAAATCTCTGACAGCAAGGAAACACCACAGAAAGCGAGAGTGGAACGATTCTAGGGCATTTTAGAGAGAGATGAGCAGTTCAGCCAGCTGGAAATCCCCGTGAAAGCCTCCATCCTTTTTTGTCCCGGAAGATCAAATATAAAAAGACTGGAAACAAAATGCAGTTTAACTCATGAAGCTGCCAAATCTGCTACTTGTAATTACAACCCTAGTTGAATTAAAGGAACCGAAAAGACAGAAGAAACGTACATATTAAGAGCACACAATTCTTTTGATCCCCCAGCTATGAAGGAATATAATGTATTTGTATTCTGAGCACTAAGATGTTATTTGTGACATTTTGCTACCAGCTATTAGAATACAGTTTGTGACCTTTGTACAGATATTTGTAGTGGCAGTGAGGGTCTAATTAAAAATCAAGTCACCCATCACAATACACAGTAAAAGAGCCTAATTAACTCAGAGTGGTTGTGTTGCACCACAGTGAGGCTCCCATTTACATGCATGTCTATTTAATGTCAGCAAAAAAAAACAAAAACTTGTGGTGGACTAAAGCTGTGTCTAAGTAAAATTCAGAGCAACAAAACACAAACCTCTTTTCCCCTCTTGCCAGTGCAGAGTTGGTGGAAACGTCAGACATTCCAAGAACTAGTTTGCTTTTCCACAGGTGTGAGTCTCTGTGGAGTCATGTCATTGCATCCTTGTATGTCTAATGTCACTATATAAATAAACAGCAATACAACAACTATGGCAGACTCTCCTGGCTTCACATACCTATATTGGCATCCAAACACTGAGAACACTTATGGATTCTTCGATTCCGTTCTAAAAGAACAGTAAGTATCCACCACATTTGATTATTTTGAACACAGAACATAAGCTGTTAACTCTGCTAGCTTTTGTTAGCCCTAGCCTTTAGCTAACACACCACAATTATAGAAAGCTAATAAAATGGAATTAATCTGATCTTTACAAAGTAAAGATCACCATGAAACAAATGTGAAGGATTCATCTTTATTTCATTTTTGTCTTTACAGCTACTTTTTGGCTGATGGCAAGACGGAGGTCACTTGTTGTCTGGGCCCAGAACAACACACCTACAATTACTTGAGCAGTGCATGGTCTTTGGTGGAGCTACATAACAAGGACTTTGGAGGTACTTCATTAAAAGAAGTAGCTGTACTGATGTAATTTGTTCTCTATAATATCTGTGAGGAACTTGGTGACTATTTAATCAAGGAACAAGTGTTCAGACATGTAAAGATTCAACCTCCTTGACATGCATTTCCTGAGCATGGTGATCCAGATGGGGCTTAGCTGCATTAATGCAATACTTGAACAGTGGAGATCCCTGATTTATCTGTGCACAGCTACTTTTGTTGGATAATCCTCAATAAAACTCAGAGTCAAGAAGCTTTAGAAATTGGTTTATTCTCTTTTAATGTTGGATTATTATCTCCACCAACAAGGTTGAACGAAGATATGTTTTCACCCATGTCTGTTGGTTGGTTGGTTTAGTTTTTTTTTTGTTTGTTTGTTTGTTTGTTACCAAGATTACACAAAAAAACTACTTGGCCGATGAAACTTCATCAATGGTATGTCTTGGCCCAACTTGCAGCTCATTAGATTTTGGTGGCCAAAGGTCATGGTCACTCAAAGGTCAAAGAACTGAAACAAAGAGGTCCAGCTGGTGTCATTTTGTAGCTGACAGCACTGGCGACAGACCGTTGAGCTTTCTAGGTCACAGTTCAAAGTCAAACTCAGTTTCTGGACCTATGTAGGAGTATCTTGTATCTATATAACGAATAGCTGACTAAGACTCGAGGAAAAGTCACGATTGTAATCGGAAACTAGATCAGTACGTGTAAGGAAGTCAACACAAGCGAAATCATCCCAAACGGTAGGTTAAAATACACAAACACAAGGGAAATTGGTAGAAAGCTATCAGTGGGGGTACAAGATCTGGCACATGAGGGTGGGGGAACACAAAGGATTAATGACAGGCACAGGTGTGTGAGACATGAGGCGAGAAACGCTTAACAAGACAAGACAAGGATAAGACAAAGACACTACCAAAATAAAACAGGAAATAGAAAAGCTAACTAGACAAAGACACAACTGACTAATGGATCCTGACAAATTGCAGCTACTCAAATTACTGTACTTTACGATATTTTTTTACTCATAATTTTGCTCATACTTTTGAGTATCTAAGTCTGGAATTGTCCTTTAACTATAGTATACAAAACACATGGATAATCAACCTATTACTAGTTTTATCTGTGTTTTATTTTGTGTCTTTTTCTGTGTTTCTTAGTGACTCCTTTATGACGGAAGCAACACACAAGTTTTCATTGTATTTGTACTGTTTCCTGCTCCATTTTGTAAATAAAACTTTCTTTGTTAATACAAACAGATCCTTCATTATGCTTAGTCTACATAGTCATGGTAGGATTGATATTGTGTGCAAATTTAGTGGATGAAAAAGTTTTGAAGTTTGTGACATTTGCTTGGTGTGTCCCTTCATCAGAGCCACCATACGACCTATAAGGGCCCAGCAATGCTAGAGTTTCTCGATCCATTGTAACAAGGCGTCAGCCATGGTCTTATTACAATGTTAAAACATGTCCTCAGCTTGCTCCAGAAAGAACAGTTCATCTCCTTCCTATTTCCTTAGCCTGCGAAGAAAAACAAGTTACCTCAGTGAGTAATAACAAATCTGTTAAAGGCATAGTGTGAGGGATTTTCCTAAAAAAAACGCCAAAAAAAAACAAAAGCGAAAATTAATGTTTGGAAAAAAGTAATCTCTCTCAATCATCTTTAATGGCCTAGTAGAATTGTATGGAATGTGTGTCTCTGCAGAAGCTGCTCTCTGTCTGTAATTTTACCTCCTGAAACTGTTTAGTAGAGGTTAAGTTCTGGCGGTAGTGTGTATCACCTTCAGCGACTGTCAGTGCACAGAGGGCAGGAAATGAAGCCAC
>KV751361.1:2185504-2197827 GCA_001698575.1 Mola mola
AAAGAAAGAGAAGAAGTGAGAAAAGTGATAATTTGTGTGCAATAGTACGTTTTCATGCCAAGAAAGAGCAGTAACAGACACCATGTTTTCTTTGAGAATGATGACGGTAGTAAAGAAGTAGTGAGTATAGAAGTATAGAGAAGGTCAGAAAGAGTTGCATTATGTCTGTGGATCTAGAGAGACTCAATGACAGGGTACTGAGGGAGAAATGAAAACCAGTCGTAGAAAGAAAGAATACATAAAAAAGGGAGGCAAGTGGAACAGCGAGGTTACAAGGGGTAGAGGTGGAAAATGTATGCGAGTTTAAGTACTTGGGGTCAACTGTTCAGAGCAACAGGAGTGGGTGGAGAGAAGTGTCAGGAGTGATCTGTGACAAAAGAGTAACAGTAAAAGTAAAAGAAAAGGATAGTGAGAGGGTAGTGAGACCAGCAATGTTGTCTGGTTTGGATACAGTGACACTGACCAAAAGACAGGAGGCAGAGCTGGAGGTGGCAGAGTTAAAGATGTTGAGATTCTCTTAGGGAGTGATGAAGATGGACAGGAGTAGGAACGAGCACATCAGAGGGACAGCACAGGTCGGACGTTTTGGAGACAAACTTAGAGTGGCCAGACTGAGATGGTGTGGACATGCGCAGAGGAGGGACAGCAGATATATTGATAGAAGGATGCTACCACACAGGAGGCAAAGAGGAAGACCAAAGAGAAGACTTATGGATGTGATGAGAGAGGATATGCAGATACTTGGTGTGAGAGAAGAAGATGCAGAGGATGGGGAGCGATGGGGGAGGATGATTTGCTGTGGTGAATTCTAGAAAAACCTAGGTAAAGCCATACAGAACTGACAATAGTTGAGTATTGAAACATTAGGTAAATTGAGAGCTTCACTTTCTGGCTCAACTCTCTAATGCAGCATCAACTCATCTGTCAATCTCCTGCTCTTTCTTCACCTCACTCATGAGCAAGACCACAAGATACTTGAATTCCTCCACTTGAGGCAGCAGCTTCTCCATTACCTGGAGTAGGCAATCCCCCATTTTCCAAAGAAGAATCATGGCCTCAGACTTATACTTTCATTTTGATTCTGATATATTATATTCTTAATCTATTACTCAGAAATGAGTGATTTCACTTTTTATATATATTTTTTTTCTGCTGGGTATTTGTAGAGTTTCCCTCTGCATTCAAAACATTGTGGTTGGTGAAGCAAAGGATACATTTTTGTCTTGTAGAATGTGGTATAAAGTTGTACAAGTAGGAGAAATGGAAATCCTCAAGTACAAGTAAAAGTCCTTCAGGAGTAGACTCCAGTATTTTTTATCCCACTTTACCTCTGCTATGAGATGCGGTAGCAGATGCTGGAGTTCCCAGTTGGTCATGAGAGGAGGACTTAGTGGTGGTCTTGTGACTGGTTACCATATAGCGATAGGAAGCCTTTGTCTCAAACTCCCCTTTTTTCTTAGCTTCAGTAAGGCTGCAGCGACATGTAGTCTTTTGCTCCCTCTTTCTGGGTCTATCATTTTCCACAAACATTCTCCTTTCAGCTTTCATATTTAAGGGTTCACCTAGATTAAGAGTTGATATACAAATGTGTGGAGTTAATACTTCAAACTTTGCACAACATTTTTCACACTAATCATACACATTTATCTGTTGGCCAGTAGGCAGTTAGCCTATTACGGTGCAAAGACGAATGTTTGGATAACAACCTCAATAAGTCTAAAGGCATCCAAACTGACCTACATCTCTAAAACTTACTTATTAAAATATTTGTTAACATCAAACCTTAAATACGTACATATTTTGTCTGAATTTTCTTGCAAAGAGACAAGAGCACTTTACGGACCTCTTTCCAGACCTCCCATACACATTTAAAACAGTTGCCCCACAGACTCACCACCCAAAGGGAAATTATTGGATGTGGGGTGTTACGTTTGCTTGCCAGGTGGCAGGCAGTGTCGTGCACCTGCATATGCCAGGTATTGGCATTGTGGACTGGTCCTGGGGATGTAGAGCGTTACCATGCAGGTGGAGCCAGAGCTGGTGTGGGAGGTAGAGTGGTAATAACTGGATATAGTTGTGCTCACTTATACACACAGCTCTAGCTCTTAAACCAAAGTCCAAGAGATGGGTTGGACACTGGGTGTTGGTTGCCAACTGAATGGTGCTGTATTGGAGTTGTCACCTCTAGGGAAGACTCTGTTTATGCTTATGTAAAAAAATGGCAACGCGGAGGACTGGACCTTCTTGGAGTCTTTTGATGGGGTCCTGTAAGGAGCTACAGCCAGGGACTTTATCATTTCCTGGGAGACTACAGTGCTCACATGGGCAATGACAAAGAAACCTGGAGGGGAGTGATTGGGAAGAACGGTCTGCCTAATCTGAGCCCAAGCAGTGTATTATTATTGGACTTCAGTGCTATCATGGATTGGATTGGCCATAACAAACACTATGTTCAAACATGAGGTGGTCCAGATGTGTGCCAGGTACCAGGCCACCTTAGGCCAGAAGTCAGTGATTGACTTTTTGGTTGTATCATTGGACTTGCGGCCATATGAATGCGAAAAGACAAAATGCAGAGCTGTCAGCTGATCACCGCCCAATCGTTGGGTTGGATATGATGGTGGGGGAGGCTATCAGAAAGACCTCATAAGCCCAAATGGATAGTGAGGGCAAATGGGGAATGCCTGGAAGAGGTAATTTTTTCACATCCTGGGGGAAGGTTGGGAATATAGAATCTGAGTGGGCCATGTTCAAATCCTCTATTGTAGATGTGGGTTCTAACAGCTGTGGTGGGAAGGTCACTGGTGCCTCTTGAGGCAGCAACTTAAGAACCCGCGGAGGTCGTTACGCTGATGGAGGCCTTTCAGGCTTAGCTGGCCTACTGATAATCACCATCCACACTAATTTTACTGTGATTGGTAGTATTCTGTATTATTCAACCAAATCAACAAAGTCATTAAAGTCTTATACATTTTAGTGGAGTAAAGACAACAATATTTGTATAACTTGTTGTGCAATTTTGTATAAAGTAGCATAAAGCAGGAGAAAATGGAAATAGTCGAGCACAAGTACAAATATCCCAAGAATAAATTTTTATCCCATTTCACCTCTGCCATAAGATGGAACAGTAGTTGCTGAGCTTCCAGGTTGCTCAGTGGAGAAAGCCTTAGCAGTAGGCTTGTGGTTGGTTGCCATAAAGCAACAGGGAGCCTTTGTCTTCTTCTTGGATCCCTCCCTTTCCACCTCAAACTCCTCTTTTTTTTTCCATTTTGCTTCAATATGTCTGCAGAACTGGGGAGGCTTTTGCTCCCTCTTCCTGGGTCCTTCGTGCTCCACAGACATTCTCCTTCTTTCAGCTTCCACATTTAAGGGTTCGCCTGGATTCAGAGTTGATAACGAGTGTGAGGAATTAATACTCCAAACGGTGCCAAACAATAATCAGACACAATCATCTGTGTGTAATCTTTTTGCTAGCAGGTAGTTAGCCTGCATACATTATTCTTTTCTAGAATTTTCTAGCAAGAAAGAGACAAGAGTGCTTTTGGGGAACTCCTTCCAGATCTTCATCAGACACAAACACAAACAGTTGTTTGTAGTTCTGTCCCATCATACCTCCTCTTTTGGGGGGTGTGGGAGCTTCATTATAAATAGTGTTATGGTGAGGCAATACAGGCTAACATATCCAGAGTTTCTTTAGCATGACTCAATCTTCAAAAATACTGGGAACTCTAGCTCACATAATACAGCTCACTAGCACCTTTGATTGGAGACTTCACCTCCAAATTGCCCAATTTTCAAATCACATGATGAACTCATCGGGGTATTATTGCAGAGATCTGCCTCCTGAGCCAAAGTCAGAGGTGGAGTAAATAGTCGGATATTGACTGTGGAAGTACTGATAGCGCAGTATAGAAATAATCAGTTACAAGCAACATGCATTTACAATTTTGCTTACAAAAAGGTGCACAAGTTTGGGAATAATGCATTTCATGTTATTGGATTATAAATTTATTAATGTAGAAATGCATTTATTAATGAAATGTTGATGCTGATAAATTATTTATTTATTATTGATTAATCATGATTTTAACTTTATATACAGTGTATCTGCTGGGTATCTTGAACATTTTCCCTCTGCGTTTAATACATTTGAAAAAAAATCTTAATCGATAATATTAAATTGTGGTTGGTAGTATTTTGTATTATTACAGCAATTCAGCAAAGAAACTTAAGTTGTCACATACATGTTATGGAGTAAAGACTACAATATTTTGTTTATTTTTCGTGGAGGTTAGTATAGAGAAGTATAGTGTAAGTGAAATGGTAATACTGAAGTACAAGTAAAAGTAATTCAGGAGTAAACTCCAGTATTTTTATCCAACTTTACCTCTGCTATAAAATGGGGCAACAGTTGTTGAGCTTCCACGTTGGTCATAGGAGGATCTCTTAGTGGTGACCCTGCTGCCAGTTGCCATACAATGACAGGAAGTCTTTGTCTTCTTCTTGGGCCCCTCACTTGCCACCTCTAAATCCTCCCTTTTCTTCCTAACTTCAGTAAGCCTGCAGAAACAGGGGGTCTTTTTCTCCTTCTTTCTGGGCCTGTCATTCTCCACAGACATTCTCCTTCCTTCAACTTCCACATGTAAGGGATCACCAGGATTCAGATTTAATATAAAAATGTGAGGAATTAATACTCCAAACTGTGCTCAACACTAATCAGAGTAATCAGACACATTTATCTGCAATCTTTTGGGCTAGCTGGCAGTTAGCATATTTTAGCATAAAGAGTGAAGATGGGGTAGTAATATCTCTGAAACGTATTTATTAAACCTTATTAAAACATTTGGCAAATTAAATGTACAAATGTACAATCATAAATGTACAATTTTCAGAATTTTCTAGCATGAAAGAGAAAGGAGAACCTGTAGTGAACTCCCTGCAGATCTCCAGTAGACACTACAAGCGGTTGTCACTGGTTGAAAAGAACTCAGGATTTTCTTTCTCATCTTACCTCCTCTTTTGAAGTGGGCAGTGGTAGCTTGCAAGGAGGTGCAAGTTCTGGCAAACGTGGTCCAAGGGCTGGGGGCCTCATAGGAATGGGATGACTTTTGTCCCCTTCTCATGGATCCCTTATTCTCCACACGCTTTTTCTCTATGCTCATCCTCCTTCTAATTCAGTCATATGAGGGTTTAACTGGATACAGAATTGATGTAGAAGTTTAAGGTGTTATTTTTTCAAACCATGCTCAATATTTTTCGGACTAATCAAACACGCATGCTTTATCTGTTGACCATTCAGATATGTAGTAAGGTTTAAAAGTATTTGTACAGTTACATATTTTTTTTTTGTTATATTGCCTCTGTCAACCAAAACTGAATTTGGAAAAAAAAGCAATCAATTGATTGAAATGTGGACTTTCAGCTTTAATTTGAGGAATATCAAAATAGTAATACCTAAACCAAGTTCCCCATTTTCAGATGCTCCAAAGTAATTGAACATACTGATTACAAATATAAGTATTATTTTTAATATTGCAATGAAAATCTTTTGCAGTCAATGACTGAAGTGTAGAACCAAAGGATATCACTTAATGTTGAGTTTCCTCACTTGAGATGCTTTGCCAGGGTTTTACTTCAGCTATACACCTCGGAATTAGTCCTGATACTTGCATCAACAGTCCATTATCAATAAACATCAGTGACCCAGTTCTTGTAGATGCCATATATGCCCATGCCGTAACACTGCCTCCCCCATGTTTGACAGATGATGTGGTATACTTCAGATCATGAGTTGTTTCTTCCTTCACCAAATTTTTCTTTCCCCATCATTCTTGTACAACTTCATCTTAGTTTTATCTGTCCAAGGAATCTTGAACTGGGAGGTTGTTTTTTTTTTTTTAGATTTTTTTTTTTTTTTGTCCTTCTTGTTCTGGAGTATGACCAGTGATTTGCACCTTGTTAATCATCTACGTTCATGATGGCATCTCAGTTGTAGACTTTTACAATGATACGATAAAATTGATCATTTCAGTTGTTCTTTTCCCTGGGCTTTTTGTGTTATTGACCTTGCTAGTGGGGTTTTTCTTTTTAATTTTTGCCAAAATGTTGATTTTGTCAATCCTAATTTTTTGACCATCTCTTTGATAGGTTCATTTTGTTTTTTAGCCTAATGATGGCTTCCTTCACTTGCTTCGACACCACTTTAAACTTCATATTGAGAGTTCCGCAGCTCTCAAACAGCTAAAAAAATGCAGGTTCAAAACTTGGAATTAACTCCAAAACCTTTCATCTTCTTAATTTGTCAAGGAATAATGAGGAAATAGACCACAGCTGGCCATAAAACTAGTAGTCAGTGAATCGTCCAGTTAGTTTTGAGCCTCTGAGACTGGTGTTTTTGTGTAAAATTGGCTGTAGTTCCAAAATTGTTGGATCGTTGGAAATGCTCTTCTCTTGTGATAGGCCCTCACGGTAAAGCTGAAAGCCTAAACTTCAATTACATCTTGAGTGCCTTTTTAAAATCTATCTTTGTGGTGTATGACAAAGAAATACATTATCTTTCAAATACTTACAAACCTATCTTTAAAAACATTTAGGTGATCTGACTGGAATATGCTTGACTCTTGATTTAAGTTGACTTCAAAGCAAATAAAAATTAACTTTGGTTAATTAATATCCATGGTGAATGAGTTGAACTCAATAGAATATCTTTTTTTTCTGAGGTTTGACTGAATCTCCCTTCTTAGTTAAAGGAGAATATCAGTATTTTTCAACCGAAGCGATAGTTCCTGATCTTTTTTGGGAAAAGATTTCACTGAATGCAAAATTGTATGGGGCTTACCAGCAATGTCTAGCTTGACAGTGCTATAGAACAGCAAAGGGGCAATCCAAAACATTAGACAGAAATCACTTTTCAATCACTGTTATCGCAAGTGTCTGGTAACATGATATAGATACCTACAGTCACACGCTTGCGTGTTTTTTAATCAATAAATGTAAAGATACTGTTGAATACACGTTTGTGTTTCCTGTCACTGATGGAGCTCCAGACTCGATCAGTCACTTGCCAAAGGGGCCATCTTTTTTTTACTGCTTCCCTATATTTACATCTTAGAAAAACTAATTTGTGAAGTAGATTTATTCCAATTCAAATTTGTTGGAATGGTTGGCCTACCAGCTGAACCATACTGGCTGAAAACTAGTAACTATTAATAACACTTTCCCCCTCACTCCTCACCCTATAGTTTGCTAGTGATGTGATACTCTGTTTTTTTTTAGTTGATTCCATTTGAGATCAAAGGGTTACGTCACTAAAATGACAAAAACAAACAAATGAAAAACTTTGATTTGTCTTCTACTTACATTGCCTTTAGTGTACCCTAGTGGAGTGGGTCAGGGTGTAAACTTAGGGGGATCATTTGGGTCCAGGTTCCTTCTCTTTATGGTACAGTTGCAACTAATGCAGACTGTGAAGTGCCTTAGAAGACAAAATCAGGGAAAGTAATGGAAGAATACAAATAATTATCCCTTATCTTGTAAAAATCCTCCCTAACATTCCTGGATCTAGATGATGAGTCAGATCACTACCAAAGTGTAATGGATTGTTTCTTAGCCATTTCCCACCTCTCCTAAAAATTACATCCAAATGTGTTCAGAACTTTTTGAGGTATCCTGTTCACAAACAAATAAATATATAAACATGGGCAAAAAACAGAGAACTTCTCCCTCCTACCAAAATAGCTGACACAGCTGTGCAGCTCCCAAGGATGTGTTTTGGATGTCTTTTATGCCACATAAAAGACATTAAAGAAATCAAAGAAGGAAGACTTAAGACGTATTTTGGGACGCGAGCTCATCTTCGACCGGAGTATGGGTTGCAAAAGTAGAGTGGAGCTGTCCGTGTTTTGACTCAGAAGGGCAGAACAGACTGAACTTGCTAATGTAAAATGGGCACGATTTTAATAATATCAAATGCCATGTGTGTCTGAACTGCATTAAATGAATGGAAGGCACATCCTTGTCAGTGACATCACAGTGTCACTATGTTAGCCACACCTAAGCCACGTGTTGCCATTTGATTTGATTTGAAAATGTCTCCTCTGTTTTATAGGCTTGAAATATGTGGTCACAAGGTTCCAGGCAGTTGATCTTATATCAAAGCATCAAAAGCAGGTTTTATTCATTATTATGCAAAATGTAAAACTTGAAAAAAGGAAATCTGTGAACAAAGACAACGTTGTCATGTTATATAATTTTATGTTATTGGAAACAGACAAAAAACTGTATTTACGAGCTAAATAATCCACAGTCTAAATCCCCTGATAATCACCTGTTGCCCATTGAAAATGTTTGGTGCATTATGAAACGTGAAGTGTGACAAAGGAGACACTGAAATGTTGAGCATCTGAAATCCTTTGATTTTGCAAATGATCACATTTTGTGTTTATCTATATTTTAGACAATGTCTTTACTTTTTTGGAAATTAGGTTGTAGATAAAAGCTCTAAATATTGTCTCCAAGTTGTAACAACATGCATATTGATGAAAATAAAACCAATTTGATTTACAATGTTGTTGTTTTAGAGGGCATTTAATTGTTTTTTTTTTCCTTTGTGCATTCCTGTATTAAAACAAATGCTCAAACACAACATGTGACCTTTGACATGATTCACTCTGGATTTGATCTGAATGTCGGGGAGGTTGTAAACAGACACACTAACTGAGAGCATTTCACTGATCTGGAAATATAACTTTACCACTGTCTGGAAATAGGGCTTAGAAATACTGCCTAAGCCTAATGAAAATGAGAGTTTCTTAGGTATGATACCATTGATCTTTTCAACAATTTCCATCTTTTTCATATGACACTGACAAGAACAATGGGGCTCATTTACATATATGTAGAAAATGTCTTATTCTGCACATAAAATAATTGCATACGCAAAATCGCTGCCAATTTTCTGAGTAAAGCTAGAATAATTAATATTGTCTAACTTGACCATGATATCAATGAAAATGTATGATTGTGATTACATTAGTAATCACAATTAGACATTAGATGGTTTGTGCATCACACTTTAAGGAAAAGGGTATTTCTCGAAGCAAGCCATTAATGAAAATAAGCTAGATAGCCTTTTTGTTCTAAAAACTGTGTCCTTTTGGGCTCATATTTCCTGTGCTTTCTAATTGGCTGGTCTTATGATCATTAACGAAAACCAGAGTCTGGTGGTTGCCTACGACTCTTACGCAGTATACACAAACCATGAAGGCAAATTTGGCACAAACTGTACATGTGATGAAGTGTCTTCATATGTTAGCAACACTGAGATGATAAGATATACTGCATATGTTTATATATTGTGATGCTTAATTGAGCCTTTTCACAAGAAATTCATGCTTGCATACAAATCATGAATCCACATTTGCATTTTGGCTTTTGCTGCTGGCTGCAATATGTCCACCCCACCCCAAGACAGATCATAAATGATTGATCTTATCATAGATAGAAGGAAAGAAAAACAGAGAGAATTAGATAGCAGGGAGGATACTGGCAACAGACCTACACTATCTCTGAGTTTGTGGTCTGCTGCTGAATCTGTTTTAATTGGTTAGCTAACACAGCAGCCAGATCCTCGCAACATGACCCCAAAAGAACACATACTCATGCACGCACACAAAGAGACAGAGGCACACAGATATGCACAGGATGGTAGAAAAGCTGAAAAAGACAAATGCAATTAACGGTTAACAAAGTCATATTAACAATCTAAAGTTTTTAATGAGTTTACAGCTGACAAGAAATAGATACACTTCAAGGGAGGAAAGGATTACATCATCTCCTGTTTACTGTTAAACATCATGCCTTAGTCAAGAGCACCGAACATATAATCTAAAAATTAACTTTACCATTTATTCTTGTACATTGAAATGCTGGATATTGAATGGTCTGCATGATTACTTCATGATTGGGATTTATTTAGTCTCTAAAATAATGTTGTGTTTGGATGGAGAGGAAGGGCACCCAGCTGGAAAGATTGCTATATCAAATTAATTCAGGCTATAATTGGGGCTAATCTAAAGGTGGAATCTGCTTAGGGAATCAGAGCAATGGTGGTCTGTTAATATAAACATATAAATGTGAATGTGATGTGCCATTAAATGAACGAGAGCACATTGAATGAAAAGGGCAGAGGCGCCTGCAGAGATCAAGGTTTTCTCTTTTTCAGATTTTCATTTTGACTTCTAAAAATTATTTAGCCAGAGCTACTGTACCTTTCAGTTTAAGTTACTGATCTGTCATTATATTCCAAAGTATTTATTCCACATTGTGGTAATGTGCAAAATAATAAGACATTACTCTGGAATAAAGCTTCACAAATTTGTTTGGCTTTCAAAACAAAACATTTCGAAACAGCAAAAATCATTTTTAATTTTGTTATGCTACCGGACAATTCCTTAGTGTTTCTCTTTGTTTTCCCCTTCCCTGTGTTTCCAGTGCTCCCCTGTCTGTCTCTCCCTCTGTTTGTTTTGTTTGTGTGGGTGTCTGTGTTGGCCTGGGCGTGGCTCTCCTGGCTACTCTACATTCCTGTCTGCAATCAGCTCATCACCTCTCCCAGTCTGTTCACCTGCCTCTCATCAATTCATCAGCCTGCAGTATATCTACACCGGGTCTTCACCCACTCTTTGTCAGATAGTTGAATCCACTTCAGTGGTAGTTTACGCTTCAGGCCTCTCACTTGTCTCGAGATCTTTTCAAGTTGGTTGTGTTCTTAACTGTTGTTTCTCTCTCCAGTACTCCTGGACCACTACTCCTGCCTGCCTGCCTGCCAGCTCTCCAACCCACTACCACCTGCTTCCTCCTGCCAGCCCTCGCCTTTCTCCCTCACTCATCTCAGCCCTCCAGACCTCTGCCTCGGCCTGCTTCATCCCCGCGTCATCCACCTCCATTCCCCACTTTCCTAGCAATAAAACCTGCTTCATTCATCTCCACGTTGGTCTGTCTGCGTTTGGGTCTGCATCGCTAATCACAACAAATTTGGCAATTGATTGGTCATATCCAGGGTGCACTGCAGGAATCTACTACATGTAACCACTTGGGAAAACACTTTGAGTGTAGTTAATGATGAATAAAACAGCATTGTGACGTTTTGACTTGCCCTGTACCGTTGCATTTTATATACTTGTCGAGCTAAAACATTTTAGTGACTGAACAGAACAGGAACAGGTTTCAGAAAAAGTTGCCGTTTTAGTGCTTTAAAGCCTGGAAATGAAGGCTTAGGTTAATAATTATCTCAGTACTCATTTGAGATATAAAATTATGCAGACCTGATTTTAATCATTTAGATAAACTGAATGAGATTACAAGAGGCAACTGTGACATTTTTAAACATTGCAATTTTCATATGTAAATGTTCTACTTCTTTGTGGAATTAATGCCCAGATGCAGATGAATATGGAATATTCATCAAGATGATGCATTTATTGAAATCATTATATGCAACAAAACAAAAGCAAGGCAGATGTCTGTTTATTTTGTATGTTAATGGATGGCAACAGATGGAAAAATGATGTGTCCTTATTGTTAGTCTAAAGGTTATCTGTTTGTGCTACTTAAATGGGCTGACCGCAGTGCACTTCCATCATAGCACAAACCAGCAGTCAGCCCAGCGTGACATTTAATCAGTAAGAGTAATAGTCTGTGGGCACAGCACTGTGAGTTTATTTCCCAGTAATGTTAACCTAAAATTGATAAAATATGGATTCTACTAATTCTGTATATACTTGATTTGGCTTTTCAATGCCATGTATTTATTTATTCCGCTGAATGTTTAGCACTTTCCTGCAGCTGCTTTACTGCATCACCGTAGGAGACACATTGTGGAGAGGGAACATAGGAGCTTCAGATGAAGCAGATTAATGGTGGTAATTGAGTGGAAAAATTGCAGATTAAAGCAGCAAGGGGGAGAGTAGTGATGGAGAGTGACATGATTTTTTTTCATAATCACTGAGTCATTGTTCACTCATTATCTGTGTTATATTGAGTTGCTCTGCAAGCTTTACCAAAATGATAGCATTGTGTGTCTGCTTTAATTAAAAAATGAAAAATTGATCTCCTTTTAAGATGAGGGTAAACAATGTACTTTTAATATTCAACATACACGCAAGATTTATTTTGTTTGTTGCCGATTACTAAAGTGTGCTGCTCTGCTCATACATATATTATTTTGAGTCGTTTCAGCCACTTTTGCAGAGGCCATTTAGTTGTGCCAATCAAATTTTATACAATTACAGCTGACATCCTGGTTTCCATTTTTTTTTTTGTGAACG
>KV751361.1:2197860-2231907 GCA_001698575.1 Mola mola
ACCCTGAATGTATTCTCTTTATTTTGGTGCAACTTCACAATAAGAGTCCTTTAGTTAATGTATGTATAATCATTTACTAACCATTAATTAATGTGTCAACTAATCATTTACTAATAATCATCATATTAAATAAGATACTAAATCATACATTTTTCAGTTATTTAAAATCATTCTATAGAGCATCATTTAAGAGATACATATTTTCAACTTTACATTTGGATACACCAAAAGCATTAATAAACTGTTTACTCATGTTAATAAACACTTAGTTAGGGTTAAGTGGCCATCTGTGTGAAAATGTACCTTAGTTAACAAAAGGACTGTTAGTAATTGCTTACATGGCACATTAGTTAACTGATAGTAAATAGTTATTACTACATGAACTAATATTAATTAATGAACCCTAATTGTTAAGCGTTACATTTATTCCAGAATCTTTTCATTTCTTACAGTGAAGATTGTTACCCAGTCAGAAAAACAAGATTTTAAATTTAACCTTCATGCTCTAGTTTTAGCACGCTAATGTGCTCCCAGTGACAGTGCTAACATGTTTTTTTTTTAAAGGGTTTACTTTAAAGTTAACTGTAGCATCCGTTGTCAGTTTCTAAGTGTACTCACTTTCACTAATTTTGCAGGTATGTACTAATGGTATAACTAATTCCAGTTTTCACCTGACAGTGCACAGGATATTAAGCCCTTGAAAATGGGCCCTCCCCAAATCTGCTTTGTTCAGAACAGAGCATGTGAGTGGAGTGGTGAGAATGTTGTTCCACCTGCTCCCCTGCTAAGAGCAACTGCCGGCTGCTTCATTCATCATTTTTCCACGCTCCAGTCAGATTTCAACTTGCTCAACTGAAATCAATCATTGCTTATGCAGAAAACAAGGATTGTGGTCTTGACAGAAAATAGTGTAAGCCGTTGAGGGATGAAATGATGCTCCAGCTTTGAAAAAGAATAAAAATAAATAGTACAAATCCTGCCAAAGTTATTCCAATGGACACAGGAAACATGTATCTGCCATCTGAGAACTGGAATTTATTAAACAACAATGTTTATTGACATTACCAGCACAGAGCATCCTTTAAGCAATCATCTGTGTATGTCCAAAATAAGAGGCACAAAGTAAAAATATCTTTTAATGTTATTGAGAATCTTAGTGTTAATCTTCTCCCTACATTGTCATCCTCATGCTGCAAGCATGGCTAAAAACTGGGTGGAGGTCAGCGGAAATTCCAATCCACTTTAACCTGAATAACATGAATGAAGCATGTCCTTCTCTCCCTCAATAATTAATGCTGTTGTTTCCCAAAGGACTGCGTGGAACAGCACGTACACAATAATGTGAAGTAAGAGTGCAGCACGAGCATACTCAGCAAAGCTTTAATGGTGAAGTAAATGTTAATGTATGGGGAGAGACGTTCTCATCTGACACCAACTGACTAATCATGGCTGATTTTAGACAGAGTGACTGGTTTGCTGACTTAGGTGCTGTTAAGCAGTTAATTTAAAAGAGTACACACAGGCACTCACACTACATTTCATGTTCGGCTACCGGCTCCACCAACACACGCACACACACACTCACAATCATCCCACAGTAGTTGTGGATGTGTCCAGTCACCATGAATTTCCTAATTACCTTAAGTTTAATTAATTTTGTGAAGTAGGTCCGGCTCTATCTACCCTATCTATCAGGTTTACTTGCTGTCTGCTGCCCATCCCTCCATCCGCTACCATTTCTCGTTTAAAGCAGATATATTGATCAGGGCTTTTCTTTTGTTTTATGATGTAGCCCTGTGCGCTTGTCTGTGTTTTGCTTTCTTTTATATCCCAGTTGACACTGACAACGAGTGCAAAAAAAAAAAAGATGGGGAAAAAAAAGATTAGGAAAACACAAGAAGACAAGGCTGGACCAAAGGTTCATAAAGCAATAAGACAAAATACCAAAGACAGTGAGCTTAACACAACTAAATAAGACATACATTGAGCAAATGAAGATGGGGTATTCAATTAAAACTGAAAATAACAGCAAAAAAGACAGGGAGTATAAAGCAAGACATGAAACAAAGGGCAAGATTAAACAGGAAAAAATAAATAAAACAGGAAAACACTGACTATTCTCAAAACCAGGATGGGCAGTGCAGAGTACAGTTCCTCTGAGTTCCTTTGAGTTCCTTTGTTTACTTACCTCATCTGATGAAGTCCTGTGTTCCTTCAGTCCAGTTCAGTCCCATTTCTGGCCATAACACTATTACTGCTCCCCGCTACCAGCCAGCTCAAAAGTTTGGTGTTCTAAAGAAAATCCTTCTCTACAATCCCTGACTCTACAAGCCTGGTCCTGGCAATAGTCATTTCACAAATTTTGTCCAAAATCTCTCTTTTGTGTCTTGCTCATCCTTTTTAAAAAAAAAATATTTTGTATCTGTGTGTCTATGTGTTGGTGATTGGCTTTTTGGTGTTTGCACATTTTATGCTGATTACATACACCTTCCTATCAAACTCATCACTTTGCATTAAATCTACAGCTGTCATAGTCCACTCCTGGTTTTCCCCTCTACCAACCCACTCTACCTGCCTGCCTACCTCTCCTAATCAAGATCATTAGACTCACCTGTTCCCCCCAGTCGGCTCTATCACCCAGCCTCCTCTTAACCAGCTCCTCCACACTCACTCTCTGCCAGATTGTTGTCGCGTCATGCACTACCCTCCAGCACTCTTTTCTGGATGGATCTCCTGGTACGTGAGCTGTCTTCTGCCCCTGACCACGTCTCCTCGTCTCTGCCCCGGTAACCTGACCTGCTTTCTGTCTTTGGACTTTGCATCTGCCCGCTCCCTGTCTGCCTGCAGCCTTCCTGGACTCCCTCTCCGGAGACTCCTGCCCCATTCAAAACTTGGACTGTGCTCGCCGACCAGGCTTCCTGATTGTCATCTGTTTGGACTCTTGAACATTGTCAATAAAGTTCTGAACTGTTCCTGTCTAGGTTTGTGCTGTTCTGGGATCCGCTCTCACACCTGTTACAACAGCATTTGTAATAATCCAGGACTCTCTTTATATCAGTTTTTTTGTGAGTATCTCCCATCATTCATCCTTTCTATTCAGTGCAGCTATACTTTGCGTCTTTTCTATTCTCGGTCAGCAAGATCCCTGCTCGTGTCACCTTTCATCCCTTACAACATTGCTCGCCCCGAGTATGTGTCTGTATTTGGGTCCATCCTATAAAATCATAACAAGGTGCTAAGTCAATGGACAGCAATGATTGTCTTTTACTTTGGCTGATTGTATCTGACAGAAAAGACAGAGTGTGCTTTAGGAGCGAAGAATTGGAGACATAAACCGATAGATTTGCTGGCAGATTGGAGTGGGGAGGGTGTAGAGTTAGATTTATATAGATAGGTAGTGATAGTGGGCGTTCATCCTCAGTAGACCGACAATTTAATTGGGTTTATGAAGCAGTGGACAGAGCAGACTGATGGAGGACATCCATCTAATGGCACCATGTTGTCTGTGGAATCCTTGACTGTCTCTGCATCTTTCACCTGCTCTTATTCTCCTTTTTCTTCCTCTATTCATCTCACTTAACTGCCTCCTTGGGCCTTCTATACCTTCTCTTTACCCTCACACACACTCTTTAATACTGTATGGCCATGTCCTTCACATCCATCTTCACCAATAAAGTCTTCACTATCTCGCTGTATTGCTCATTTTACTCCTTACCTGTTCATTTTAACCTCTCTCATCACATACCCGTACATCTCTTTGTCCCTGTACTGGTTGCAAAATTTTGTTTGATTTCCTTTTTCTTTAGTTTCTATCCATTTCAGTTCACTGGCTTTGATAAAACTCCTTTAAATTACAGTGTGTATATTGTGAACATATGAGATATACGTCCTTACAATATGTCCTTTCACAATGTCCCTGTTCTTCCATTTACTTATACAACATATTTCTACTCAAGTTATGAGTTACTTCTTATTCTAAAATAAAAATAAAACACATATATGTCATAAGTTTATAACATACTGTACATCAAACGTTCCTTTTGGCCTGTTATGGCTCAAAAAGGTGAAAAAAAGGCCTGTGTATTGAAAGTAGTCTAGAAACAACCTATGAAACTTTATGTATATTACTGATGATAAATTTACATCTTTTCTCAAGTAGGATATAAAATGAGAGACTTTTACTTTGAATGAATTATATGAACTGTTATATGAGTAGTTTTACGAATATTAGTCAGATTATATATGACTATAATTATATATGGCTGTTCGACTGTAAAATAAAAAAGCGCTTCCTGATATTATCTCCTCAGTGCCCCTCAATAAAAATGAAACTATAGATGTGTAAATTCTTCACACCAGCGTATGCATTAGCATTTAGATCGGCACATTTTCGTTCATTCGTTCATTCATTCATTCATTCATTCATTTATTCATTCATCCAATCCAAGGAGGGTGGGGGTGGGGGTCTTTAATTTTACAGCCTGGAAAGATGTACTACTGGTGTGCCTGGACTTTTTTATGCCTTTTGTATTTCTATGCATGCCCATTACCTTAATTAGACTGTCATGTCGTGTCATTTTAGCAATAGCAAAACTAATATTAGTTTTCCCATTTTTCCTACGTTGTCACACAATAATAATATTATTGTACACGTTAATCATTGAATAAGCACTCAATAATTTAGGACACCATTTACCATTTTGACACAGTGCTTCATTACTATGTTTTTTCTTATCTATATAATCTTTATCAAATAATTGTAGCTCTGGATACATCACTTAGCTAAACTGCCATTTACATTATTTTGTATTGAATTGTGCAGCACTACTAAATACTTGGGTATTTAATAAAATAATTCTTAGTCTACTTGATTTGATTACTAAAATCATTTATGACTGCAGCTTCACTTTTACAGCTGTGTGCGGAAACAGGAGGTGACCAGACCGATGGAGCTGTCCGTGGCCACGCCTGCAGTGTTGCAGATTTCCATTTGTGTGTAAAGGGTTAGGCTGTGCATGTGCAGGTCTTAATGAGAATTTAATGATTAAAGATTATAGTGCAACAAAGAAAGGGAGCAATGTCTTTGGGATGCAATGTGAAAAGGAAAAAATGATATGCTAATGAATGCACATTGTATCACTAAAAGAGCCGAATGAATATGTGTGTGAATGTGGAGAAAATCCATGTTAATGTGTATCAGCATGTGTCTTTCTTTCTACTGACAGCTTCCTTCTCTCCCCTGTGATATTAAATATCAGATAACATATTGCATTATATTACCCATGTTGATTATAATTCACCCACCCTATACCTGCCTTAATGCTTCAGTATCTCTTGATTCTCTTAATCATTCCAGTCCTATTGAGCTTCTTTTTATGATCAGTAGTTAGTTAACTAATTAAGGCTACTCATGCATAGCTGCCTTGAAAGCTCATAGATATTCCAAATCTTACACGAGCAGTGAATACATGGGTACAAACCATTTAGAAAAGGGATAAAAGAGGGAGTGTAAAATTATGTAAGACCAGTGGAGGACCCAGTGGAGAGCACAACTTGTATCTAGTGGTAGCATCAGAGGGCAAGACGCCATGGTCAAACAGTCACAAAAACTTAGAATGTTGCAATTATATGACTTATTTATTATGTGGGTCATAGTCCGATATGTAATAAAAATACACAAGATATCACTAACTGATTAACAATTTAGAAGCACATGGAGGCAAACTAATTATCTAGTCTTCAGCCATGTAGCACTGCATCACATCTTCTACACTGAAAGGGCATCAGAGAGGGAACTGTATCACTGTAGTTGAATGAGGAGTTCTTAAGGGCATGTTTTATCTACAGTGTACCCCATGGGAGCCCTATGATTGAAGAACACAGTAACTGGCACCCTTTTGGAAGATGGTTTTCCACCCCCTTGAGTTCACAATTACTTTCGAGCTGCCCACAACATTTTGTTCTATGAAGAGTGAATACATCAATAGAAAGCACAGAGCTACAGGTTTTACAGAAAAACCATAGTATTTTGTTGCATCTTCATTCAGTCTGTTTTTATCAACATTTGAAAGTTGGTAATTTCGTCAATAAAGCAAAATGCTGAGAAAAGTAATTTTCCAAAAAGTTGGATCAATTTTGGATCGGTTTCGCCCTTCTGACAAAAGTCAGCAAAGGTCAGATAATTTGATGGTTCTAAGGATTATTTTGCCAGATTATCATGTAAAGTCTGATAAGAATCATTTTACCCTCCCTGAGGTGCTCGAAATCATAATTATTAGATATGTGGTCAGCTGTCCCTGGTGTTCCCCCCACGTCACAGGATTTCAAACTGTAAATATTGAACGCACTTGTGAATTATCACATAGACCGATAACCAATCAAGAAGCAAGTTCATTAAAGAGGGAAGGACAGCAAACAGCCATGGTGATGGTGAAGCATAAAGTGAGAAGGATGTCACAAATTGAGGGGCATCAAAACGTTGGCTTGACGATAAATTTGTGCAAGTGTTTGTGTATAAGTATGAGAAAGAGAGATAGTCTTTGATGTGGGATAATGATGAATGATGACATGTTTCTTCACTTTCAAGTGACATTTGACTGCGTGAAATTTAGATTTTTGAGGGTTGAGACTGTGTTTGTTGGTAAATGGAATGTGTTAGTGTGTGGTGTACTGTGTAGATCATCTCATATACACACCATAAAACTGTCAATATTCTGTCAATATTTGTCTTCATGCTTTGGGTCTCTCAGCTTAGCAAATTCAGTTAAGATTTTAAAAATCTTGGCCTGATAGGCCAATGTTTTAAAAAGAATGTGAAACCCACGTTTTGGAACCTCCACGTACTCATCAAACCAACAGGATCCCTAATTTCTTAACCCTCTTTTCCTTCATTTCCAGCTGCTCACTCCCCAGTCAGTCACAGTATTAGATGGATTAACCTCCATGCTAATGTTGTCTGACTGTCTCTCGCAGCTACCCTTTAGTTCTCCTGCCTCTGCCTCCTTCTCTTTCCACCGCCCATGTTGCATTCTCTTCCATTCTGCGCCAAACAAATGCCTCTCGCTGTCTTCCCTATGCCGCTGGAAATGTCACCTCCCTTTTTCTCTCACATTTCTTTTGTGCTCCTTTTCTTCTCCTGTTGTTATCTGGCTCAATCCCATTCTTGAAATCATTTTGTTTTTGACAATATCCCTTCAGATGGGATATTTCCTTTCCTTTTGCTGTCTTTTCCTTCATTCATGTGGTTCTCTGTCCTACCACGATTCATTGTCATGTGAGGCTTTGTGTGGCAACTCCTGTCTTATCTGCTTCTGTCAGGTGCATTCATTTGTAGGATGCACAAAGGTTGGCTGGTAAAATGTCAACTCTGCCTCCATACTGCATTGGGAGGAATAACCGGACACTAAATTTGTCTTGATTCTCTCTTCTTCTCTCTTACTTTATCTTCATTTTACTGTCTACCTATTGGTAGGAGAAATTAGCTTGCTTACTTTTCATGAGTACTGTTTTTTCTTACAAACAACACCGTGGGCCATTATTTTTAAATACGCTATAATGCATTCGAGATAAACCTGTATTAGTTTAATTTTTGTACCACATTGTGTCACAAAAGCTACAAACAAAATTGTTGGGGAAAGCGGCACAACAAATAGATGGAATATGGCTATTAATAATTAATATTTATCAAAAAAAAAAAAATTATTTTGAGTAAAAAAATTTAATTTGCATTAGAACAACTTGGGTATTACCTTTAAAGAGAGGAAAAGATAGTCAAATCAATTTCTCAGTCTCATGAAATCTACTGAAGTGTGAGTTTGGAATTTTGATTACTAATTAACTCAATAATAACAACCAAAATTATCTCATTAACAGCTAGT
This sequence comes from Mola mola, assembly GCA_001698575.1. NCBI lineage: Eukaryota > Metazoa > Chordata > Actinopteri > Tetraodontiformes > Molidae > Mola > Mola mola. Next base: position 2,205,738 of record KV751361.1, read on the forward strand.
TGGAGCTCTTGACAGTGTAGGGGTTGGCAAAATTCACTCTTGTGCGACACTAAACACACAGCATGTTTATCCCAAAGTATTTGTTTAAGCATTAACAAGAAAGAAACAAACAATGCCTTATCTAGGATGTAAACCATTATATACATTTTTATACAAGCATATGCATGTATGTGTGTGTGTGCGTATGTGTGTATAAGAGAGAATCAGAGTGGCTGCTGAGGCATATGGATGTTAAACAATGGCAATATGGCCAACAGCTGTATGACCACATGTTCCTTTATCAGATGGGGCTCAGACCATTTGCTGGTTGAGACCCTGCATGTGTAAAAATAGTGTTGTGTATGTGTGAGGAGGTGATGTCAGGTTGGATGGTTAGTTGCAGGCAAGACCCTGACTCTGTGTGAGCTAACTAATCTTAATTCAGAACTGAGGCTAATCCACCCATCAATAACCTGACTACAGTCAGAACAATACCATTCAACAACATAAAACAAAATACTTATCAACTTATACTTATAACGAACTCATAGTACCCTATTACCCATCCAGAACCTTACGCTCCCAGGATGCAGGGTTATTGGTGATCCCACGAATCTCCAAAAGTAGAATGGGAGGCAGAGCTTTCAGCTATCAAGCTCCTCTCCTGAGGAACTATATTCCAGCCTCCATACGGGAGGCAGACACACTCTCCGATTTTAAGAGTAGGCTTAAAAGCTTCCTTTTTGATAAAGCTTATAGTTAGGGCTGGCCTATCTAGCCCTTAGTTATGCTGCTATAGGCTTAGGTTGCTGGGGAAACACTCCATGATGCACAGCTCTCTTCTCTGCCCCCTCTGACTCAGACTCCATCTCTGCTCCTCTAAATGTCCCTCTAAATTCTTCCCGGAGTCTTTGTGCTTTATCATCCTGCAGGTCTTCTGTAGGTCGCGGTGGGAGCTGCTGTTGTGGTCCTGCCTAAAGCCTACTGCTTATTTTAGGACAGGAGATCCTGTGACTTGGATCCTAGGATCGATAGCCCAGCCTAGCCCATGGATTGCAATGACTACTAGACCAACATACTATACCCACAATATACCTGGATTTATAGACTCATATGAACTCAAACATTCTTAGTAAACTTTTATAGTCATGTTGTTGTGTTCTGTACAAGTGACATCTATTGCACGTCTGTCTGTCCTAGGAAGAAGGATCCCTCCTCTATGGTTCTTCCGGAGGTTTCTTATTTTCCCTGTTTAGGGTTTTCTAAATTTTTCTTTCTCTTTTCTAATGTAGAAATATGAATTTTGTGCTAATTACCTACACTTATTAGGCCTGAATGATATTAACATTTTAGCAACAGCTTCAAAGTGTTGTCTATAACTTGAATGTCTCATTGTTTTCATATAGTTTCATATCTTATCTGCTAATAGCAGTGGGGGAAAATTATCCAAAAATTAAATATTAAATTAAATCGTTTAGAATTTACAATAATAAAAAAAAGGATTAACATCATATCATTAATGCATTTACTAACAGTTAATTAATGTGCCAACTAATCATTTACTGTCTTGATGTTAACTACTTCATACATTATTCAATAGTTTAAAACCATGCTGTAAAGTGTCATTTAAAGGATAAATGTTTTCAACTTGGCAGCTCAGTGATGAAGTGGTTAGCACTGCTCTCCCTGTGTCTTCGTGGGTTCTGTCCAAGTGCTCTGGCTTCCTCCTGCATTCCAAACACATGCAAGGGGGGTTAGCTTAATTGGTTACTCTACATCACACTGTAGGTGTGAATATGTGTGTGTGAATGGTTGTATGTCTCTATACGTTACCCCTGCGATGAAGGTTGTACCCCGCCTTTAATCAATGACGCTAGGATAGGATAGGATAGCTTCCAGGCCCACCAGGACCCTGCAGAGGGATAAGCAGTAGAAAATGGATGAATGGATGGATGTATTAGTAAATGAACAAATATCAGATCATCCTATTGATTTGTTAAGTCTTACTGAACCCTGACTGTGTATCAATGTGTATCTATAGCCTAAATGAATCCACTCATCTCAGTCATATCAATACTCACATTCCTTGGCTGGCTGTAGAAGTGGAGTCGCAGCTATTTTTGATTCAGGTCCAATTATCAGTCCCAAATCTAAACTTAACTCATGTGAAAGCCAAATTCTTAGTCTTTCTCACCTTGACTTGAAAACAGTACATCCAATTTTAGTTTAGTGTATAGTGTACTCTTATAGTGTACTGCCCACCTGGTCCATGATATTTGAATGTTCAGGGTTTCTTTCAATTCTAGTTCTTAAGACAAAGTAATTACTGTAGGTGATTTTAATATTCACAATGATATTGATTATGATAGCCTTAGTTCTGCATTTATTTCACTGTTAGATTCAACTGGTTTTTGTCAGTATGTGCATAAACTCACTCACTGCTTCAATCATACCCATGACCTTGTTTTGTCATATGGCATTGAAATGGATCATTTAACTGTCCCCATAATCCTTTCCTGTAAGACCATTACCTTATAACTTTTGAATTTTAGTATGTGACTACAAACCAGTCTGTAAACATTTCTTCACTAGATGTTTAAGAGATGATCCTCTTCTTCCTCTATCAGCTTTACATAGGTATCTTTAGGACTCATCACAGCGAGTCATCCTCCTCCATCTTTCGCTGTCCTCTGCATCTTCTTCTCTCACACCAACTATCTGCATGTCCTCCCTCCCCACATCCACCACATCCATGAATACTAAAGAATTGATTCTGTGGTTAAATATAAAGAATTGATTAGCTCAATTGAGCTTTAGATTCACTGCCACGCATTAATATATCAAAGGACTCCTTAGCTGATCCTTCTCCTTCCTGAATTGATCATCTTGTTGACAGTGATGCAGGCTCGCTGCAAACAACTGTGGATACTATTGCTCCTCTGAACAGGAAGAGAACGAAACAAAGGAAATCAGTTTCATGGTATAATCTTCACACTCGAAAACTAAAGCAAACAAGCCATATCCTAGAAAGGGAATGATTAATAGAGGGGGGTTATATAATAACAGCTACTGTCATTACTTACAATTTAAGTTAAAGTGTGTGGTATAAAGAAAGTTCCATAGAGGATTTCCCGGCTTTGTGTTCTCAATTCGTGAACAACATGTATTTTGCTGGAAATGTTCTGTTTGTGTGCTATAAGGTCAATGAAAGGTTTTTATTATGCCACTAAGAAGCTTTAGTATTAGCATGGTGGCTGAATATGTAATGGCAATGCAATATTCCAGTGTCCTCTGACCTGGATTAGAACATTTATGCGCTGGTACTGAGCCTCAGGATGTCCGCCAAGGGAGGCCCAGTGAGAGAGAAAGAGTGAGAGAGAGAGAGAGAGAGAGAGAGAGAGAGTAGGAGTGAGAGAATTATTGTGGACATGGTTTGTGGCATTCTGCTTTTTGCTCTCTGTGATGGATTTGGTCCAAACCCCTGAGACACACAAATGAACTGTGACATCTATGACAGCTGGAGATGATGCCCGTTGCCCTGCCTACACACACAAACACACACACAGCTCAGCGCATTGTATCCTTGGACTGCTGTTTTTCTAACTTTTAAGTAAAGAATTATGCAGACATTTATCATGATGGGTTGAGATTCTTGTGTGACCCGTGTGGTGCAAGAATTTCCCGAGGTAAACATACGTCCGGAGGCTAAACTGGAGGTGTTTGTCAGCACCGCTTGCATGTTTTGTGCTTTGATGAGCACTTTAAAATGAATATGCAGAAACATTGTGAATTTGTCTTTCAAGCAGCGTCTTTCAAGGAAAGCGATGTGATCACGACGAGTCTTTCCTTTCCATCTTTCTTTGAGGCCGGATGTGCCGTCTGTGACACATCCCGTTTTACCTCTTGGCCATGTTGTTGACTGCTTGTGTGTGCTTGTGCAGGAGGTGACATCGTTTCTGCGTTACCATTTTCTACATTGCTCTGCTGCAGTGTGAGCTCATGTGCTTTTCTCACATTGGACAAGCTGATTGCTCTATTTCTTTCAGCTATGTGCATAAAGCCAACATTAGCTCATTTAATATTGTGCAACGATGTAAATACAGTGCAATCCTGTTGGAATTTGACCTAATTTTGTCCCTGTCCCTTTTGTCTCCTCATTGTAACCTTCCTCCAGGTAAAAAACAACAAAAGACTGAATTAACAGTTTGTCTATTTTTGCAGGATAAATAGTCAATGATATCATCATTGCCAAAACTAATTAAGAAATTATTGTTAATCACATGTAATTTGCAGGCTGGAAATAAACAGAAGCTGATGACTGTGCAGATATTGTTAATTGGATTAGTATATTGATCCAGTCAAAGTGATGGTGCTGTGCTGAATGACTAACTACTTGTAGTTTTACAGTATGTTGTTTAAATATGGTGCGCAATCTGAAGATGATTTCCCTAAGTGGTAAAGTATTCACTATCTCATCTGCTGCTAAATTAAACTGCCTTTTTACTGTCCTCAATGCATTAAGATCGACTTCAACTATCTGTGTGTGTGTGTGTGTGTGTGTGCACAGAAGGGATTAGTCTCTTGACAGGATGCAGGAAGCAGGGCGGCGCAGAAAGATTTTACGTGCTGACGGATGACATCACACACTTGGGGCTCTCTGCCAGCGCACGCATAACCCATGAGACCAACGTAATCCCGGATGATGTCAGAACAAATTAAGAAGCTGCACGCCTCTTTGGGAGTGTCAGACTCTGGGCTGTGTATGACCAAGACATAGAGGAAGGAAGGATAAGGGAAAGAAAAACTCAGCTGTTTCCTTCCTGTAGATGATCAAACTGAATTTCTCATTTGTTATCAATCTATTTGTTACATTTTTTTTTGTTTTTTCTATATTAAGCAGCTTGGAACTCCCTGACTGGGCCGAATGAAAGTTCAAGGCTGAACGGATTATATATATATATTTTTTTAGATAGGGGACCATTAAAGCCCTTCAACAACGAGCATAAAAACAATTTGACAGAAAAATTTGAACGGGATTTTTCCCACTGTTGCTAAACATTCATGCAGGGGAAAGGGGAATGTTGGAACAATAAAATCCTTGGTTTCAGCTGAGGTCAAAATGGGAAAAGTCTCATCAACATAGCTTTTCCTAAGCAGCCATTTTGGCAAGAAATAGCAGGTAAACACAGCTGTTAGCAATGTTAAAGGTAAGTTTCATTCAGGTCAGATAGAGTCATTGTGCTGCTCTCGTGCATGTTGGATCATTGGATAGGCTCTGCCATGCTAAATGGAACAGAACCTTAATAGAGTTTATTACACCTGTGTTTACAGGTAATTTGATGTCAATTTGGCTGCCAAGAAAAGGGTTAATTCTGTGACATATTGTCCGGTTTTGTATGATAAACACCTCAACGAGTGCCTGAAATATCAAGTCAAGGATAACATATTGCTTGACATTACCAAGATGGTGGTCTACGATGAAGATGTAGCTGTTAGCAATGTTAAAGGTAAGTTTCATTCAGGTCAGATAGAGTCATTGTGCTGCTCTCGTGCATGTTGGATCATTGGATAGGCTCTGCCATGCTAAATGGAACAGAACCTTAATAGAGTTTGCAAACTTTAATAAAATTACATTCATAAAATGTAAATGAGCTAGTGTAATCATGAAATGTACTTATACATCTCCAAAAATGTATGTTTAGGCATTCATGGCACTCATGTTAGGTTTTTTTCTTTTACCTAATTTTCTTCCTTGGTACAATAATTGGTGGAATGAATCCTGGCACATCAAATAATTCACACGGGACCTGCTGTGTGTAGTTTTCATGTAGAGAGAAAAAAAAAAAATCAGATGCAGATTGTATATTTGCAATCTGCATGTGGTTTTATTGCATCACACTCTTGGGTAAAGGACTTGTATTCTTGGATAATACTTGTGATTGGATAATACTTGTGATTGGATAATACTTTATACTGTAGTACACTGCCTATAACTGATGATTTCTACCTCTGTGATTCGTGACATTTTTTTCTTATGCACCAATCAGCAGGATTTTAACCTAAACATGCATGACACTGGTGTGTCAACATAACAGAATGCCAACTAAGTGATGAAACTACATTCAAACAGTTATAAATATATTAAGTCGGTTTCAAAACCAATTTTATTTTTTAAGTTTTTAAGTAAATAATAACTTACTTTTCATTGTTTCCTCTTGAGTAATGGCTATTGTCGCCATGATAAATATGAAATTGCTGTCAGCTGTTAGCTTTCCTTTTTGTAAAACAATGACATTTTGTACCTTATCTTTGTTAAATATGGAAAACAATCAAAGAGTAATGATGAGAGGGGATTTTGTCAGAGGTTATTGAATCTTTCTTGACTGAGCACAGTGACTTTCTGGTAACCTCACAGTGAATATATAATGTTTTGAAGCCTTTATCTGAAAACTGACAATAGAGAGGAGACACGAAGTGAATGGAGGGAGAGAATGCTTTATAGTCAGCACTTTAATCACCAGGGTGCCACCAGTGTTTCACACATACAAATTATTTTTACTCCTTTATCTTTGCATCTTAAATAAGGCAAAAATGTTAATTACTGAACTTCAAAAGTGCTAGCGAGTTAAAACACATGCAATTAACAGTGAGGGAATGCTTGTTTCTATGGTGTGCGACTCATGATCGAGGTTTATTCTTGACTGACAATGTGCTACAGCTCAAAATGTGGTCCTCATGCACTGCACTTGTTTTTTCTCCTAAGACGGACAAGGTATAGCTAGTGTACCTAAAACTGAGTTATTTTGACATTCATATCTTAACCCAGATCAATCACAGCCCCCCAGGCCTCATCTACCCAAAAAGACCCAGAGGGCAGGACAATTGGTAGATTGCAGCTCATTTGTGTTTAGTTGTGCTGTGTGTGTTGCAGCCTTGCGCTTTCTTAGCCTCTAATCATAACTGGGTCACCTTAGGACAGAGTAGGGCTGGCTGTTTCCAGTGTTTTCCCATCTAACGCTGCGAAAGGTATCGTAAGACATTATTCCTTTAAAGACCTGGGTTAAATGTCCTTTTGTAGTTGTTAAACTAGAACCGCTCAGAGAGTGAGAACCTCTGCCATGGCCTCTCAGTCCCCTTAAAATAAAATTACAGGATCTCCCACATTATCTAACGTTTAATGAGTTCTTCCTTGGCCCATTCCCCAACCTCCCACCAAATTTTGTGGCAATCCATCCACTAATCCTGACAACTAACACCACCAAAAACATAACATCTTTGGTGGCGGTAAATATTGTGCTTCCTTAACAGAAACAACAAACACGTAAGAATGATTAACAAATGAATGCTATATTTCTCGAGAGTTCAAACAGGACACGTGGGCCAACACTGTATGAGTGCCTATAGACATTTCAGTCAGTTAGTCAGGCAAAACTTTATTTATATAACATTTTGTATGCATGAAAATTCTGTTCATATCCCTTTCCTCCCTAGAAATAAAAAAACCTCTAGAGAAATTTGTCATGAGTTACAGAGTGACATCAGATTGCCCAGTCTGCTTGTATATTTATAAAAAGCCCTTATATAAGCTGAGTAGTCGACAAATTTCACAGCAGACAAGTGGTACAGCATACATATATACACAAGTAGTACATAACAATCCAAGGCAGCCTATTGCTGCGTCATACAAATTATCATGAAACAACGCATGATTTCTTTTTTATTTATTTTTTTTTTTAATTTTTGCAGATGAAAAAGCTGTACAAGAAATCACTGAATCTTCCTTTACTCTTTGAGCTAATGTGATGTCAAAGCACTTGGATACAATGCAATATCTTTTTACATTAAATAGATGATGTATATCATACAGCGTAACTGAAAAGATCACAAGGTCAAACATTTGACATCCTCTGGTGGTAAAGGACGGAAAATGAGGGGGCAGGGGATTAAATCCAAAATCTGAAAGCACTTCCCATAGGTCAAATTAACTTTTTTTTTTTTTTTGTTTTCCACAGCAGCCTAATCCTTGAAAAGACACAATACAAAAAACTGACAGAAACAAATTGAAACAATTGAACCATACACCAAAATCTATATATTGCTAGGGATCATGGAGCCCAAGTATGTCTACCAGGTTGCATTCAGAAAACCTGTGGTAGAATACTTGCATTGTTTCTTTTATAGAAGTAAAGTTGTACAAACAACAGTCAGTTAGCTCTGTGCATGTGGCGCCATAGTCCGTCAGCAATCAGGAGGGACTGAGTAAAAGCACTGTGAAGCTGATGATCCAAAACAGCATGATCACTGTTTTGGATGTTTGAACATCAGCTGCTGTAGGTGAACTCACTTTCTCCTGATTCAAGGCTTTTGGTCCTGTTTCATACCACAAACTTGTGGATGCTGTGTGGAGGATATTATTGTAACCCCCCTGTGATTCTTGTTTCATGTGCATGTTGCATGTATGTTTGTGCCATGTGCTCAAGAATTTACATTGTCCATGCCACCGGCGAATTATTTGTCTTCACCTGAAGTGTTTTCAGGCGATCCTTTTTGCTTTGACGGTGTAATAGAAGTCCATCCATTATTGAAAAAAAAAAAAAAAAAATCCTGGATCAAGGATGTCCAACAACAGGAAAATTAACATAACATGTCGTGCAGTACATCTGTATAATTGTGCCTTGTAATTGTGACACATATGATCCAAAAGCTGGAGAATGTTGAAGAATCAGCCATTAACAGTGCTCCTTACATCTCTCTCAGCCTACAAGCCGTGCTAACATTTTGACATTGAAGAAAAGTCAGTCTCTGTAAGCTCGCTGGTAGCCTGTCCTCTCTGGCTTGATTTGTCTTGGAGGACTTACTTTAGACTCCTGTTTTTTTTTTTTTCCCGAGCCAGTCTTGTGTAAAACCTCTTGCACTGTATTTAAAGTCAATGTCTTGTTCCTTATATGTCCAAAATAACAATGGCTAAATTGTGCGACTCAGAGTCAAGAACAACTTCCCCTTTCAGCTACAGTCTTGCAGCACAGATAAAAGGCAGAGTGAACGTTTTTAGACGTCTCTGACAAATCTAAAAGAAAAACAACCATGGCCCTATCAGCCGTGTCCATGCAAGCCAATTTATCTTTCCCTGCCTAATCGCCTTCATCTGCTCCCAAGCTCTCTGCAGAGCCAATTCGTTTGCTCTGCTGTCCCTTTGGTTGGAACACCCGCGCTCTTATTAGCACCAACCCCTGACCTCAGAGGAGGGCTCACGATAGACAGACAAACAGAGAGATAAGGATATGGCAAGGATGGTTGGGCGCTTATTGCTTTACTGACGCATATGGCTTGTTTACTCACTGTCGGTCCTTGTTTGTTCTCAGCCTCTAATGTGTTCTGAGTGATAAAGGACAGACCCTACAGAATATTTTGGTAGGGCTTTTGGAGTCCAGAAAAGTTGAGGTGACCCAGTTAAATTGTGGCACCTTCTGAGAAAAAGTCAAAGAGACATCGGAACCACGCAGGAGAAGCCTGCTGGAAGGAGATGCATTACATACTGAGCAGCACTGGCGAGAGCAGAAGCAACGATGCTTTTGATGCATATGCACGTCATGCATATCCCATTGATGCTTTTGTATCCACAATCCCCGTTCTCTGCTGATCCTTTATTACAAAAGCATGCCAGCAGCTCTGAGTGTTGCTCCTCTGCTTTCCTTTTTTTCATATGGTGGAGAGGTAAAATATGGAATCCACTTCAACCATATTGCTAATTTTAGTCTGTGGCACATTTTATTTGCTGGTTTTCTCGCAGCTCCTTAAAATTGAGATGCAGATAAGGGGATTTTTCCTGACTGACACTTCTGCTTGGAAATTAGTGGATTAAAAGATGAAAGATGCTTTAACATGAAATCCACTTTCTTCAGTTTAAGATATAGCATGTCACCAGCAGTTCTCCAGGTGTGAGCAATGCACAACAGAGCATCTGGTCATTCTTGTGGATGCTAGTTTGTGTATATTTCCCACTGAGTGTAATCATACTGGAGCTTGGTTGCATGCGTGTGAACAACAGCTTGAAGCACCAAGCTTGGTACCCATGGCTCAAACCTCCATGTGTATGAATGCAGAGAGGGAAGTCGGGGGCAGATGACAGTTGACAAGCAAGCAGACAAAGAGACGGAGAGAGTGACGGAAATAGACAAAACGAAAAAGAGCCCAAGTAGCATCGGAGCATGGAGCATGTTCAGCACTGCTGTTTGATGAGTTTCCACCACCTGTCTGATGTGCTGTAGCATGTGCCAGGCATATGTAATGCAATGTGTCCTCAAATGCATCTGAATTCAGTGAGTCACACTGGCCCTTGGACTGTTCTGCTCGAAAGAGAAGAAACTGAGAGTGTGCAAAGTTTTCTTTTTTCATAGGCTTGAATACTCAATAAACTGCATACAAGCTACTTTAAAAATCTGGCATATTACTCACTGGGAAAAGTAATAAGTTCTAGTAAGTAGAATACAACGGAGCCACTATCCACTTTATCTGGATTGACTCTGTGGCCAGTGTAGCCTGCAAACATGCACGTCAGGGCTCTGCAAATCCAGGTGGCTAATTTCTGGTTCAGTGTCCCACTAACTTGAATGGTGGTAAAATGATTTGTGTGTCTCTTTCAGATTCCCAAAGTCAACTGACCAAATTAATCAAATCCTGATGAAGAAACAACTCGAGAATTTTGTGAAGGTTATGTCGCACTAAAATAGATCCATCTTTTAACAAAACACCCTAAGCCTCTGGGGCAACATCACATGTCAGTGTGTGACATGTGATGTTGTTATTGTACTGTTCAGCCAGTATGTTAAATTTGCTTTAAGCTATGATATGTACCCTAGCAGATTGTTGAGTGTTATTCCCAAGTCATCAGATACTGACTAACCCTAACTGACGTGGTATTAACGATTCAAACTGAATTGTTAAAGCAATGGAGGATTACAGGGATCAGCTTATGTAGCATAATTGCTGAATTTGTACTTGTAAGTAATTCACGTTACTCATTACAGGAAAAAAGCAAAACATGCAAACATCCTGCACCTATAATGCACTCGTTTTCACGCTAAGGAGACTTGATGGTTTTACTGTATTTGTATGAATTCAAAACATGTGGTACATGGCTCTTCCTGTGCAAGCAGTCACTCATTTGCATATTTTAAAATACCTAATTTAGTAAAATTTTCCTTAGCTGTGAACTTATGATTCAAGCAACTGTGAGCAGGAATATCCATGCTGGAAAAGGTGTTCCAGTTAAGCAGCAATGCATTTTCCTCCTACATCCAGAACCACTTTGTGATTTAATTATTACTGTTTTATGATGAAATCACATCTTTCCAAACTGCGTCACCTGAATACAGTAAAGGGGATTTTGAAGGAATGTACATATATAATCATATATTCAGGTAATAGAATTTCACTTCCTGGTATAAACAATCTATATTACTATGCCGCATTGCAACGCACACGTAGTCCCAGTTTGTGAACGCTGGTGTGGAGCAGATAGGAAGATTGAATGTGATGATTTTTTTAATGACCCTCCAGAATACCTGGACTCTCCAGGCATCATGGCACATCCTGGCTTTTCTGTGGACTTAAACATCCACAGCAATTGAAGAACAAACAAGCAGCTTGACAAACCATTACAAATACTAACTCAGTTACTTGCTTACTCAATTCCCCAAGATCTGAGGATTAAATGGCTGGAGAGACGACTGTGTTTGTGTAACAGCGGGGAGTGCCTGTGGTCTCTGACACCGCTAGGAACCTTATGCAGTTGTTGACAAGTGTGTATTGTGCATATATGTGTGTGTTTACATGGTTCAGAGCTCTCTCATCTCATTTGCCCCTGGAACTAGATGAACAAGAAACCCCCATCCACCCCGAACACCCCTGCCCTCCTCTCTTATATGAATTCCAGGCTGATATCTCACTCTCTGGCGGGGCTGAAGGGCAACAGGAGCTGACAACACAATGGAATTGTCTCTGCTGAGTGGGTTGCTCCCATTCCAGCCTCTCTGACATTCTCCAAAATCCGTGGGCAGAGTGTGATTGGACTGCTTCGTGGGGTAAACAGTGTGAGTGTGTGGGATCTGAACATTTGTGCCGGGTGGATTAGTGCTACTGAGCAGAGCAGAGTATCAGTAAAATGGCTGAGAGGAGAAAGGAGAGAACTGCTCCAACACAGTGAGAGGCCACTCAATTATTTAGATGGGCCGCCTAGTTGAAAGGCTCACAGCCAACACCTGCCAATCTGCTGCCTTCACAGCTTGTTTGCCGTTGCTGTCTTGATCCAGTGGTTTTGAAAGAACACAAATATCACTCACATTATTATTACTGCTGTCAACAATGATGAGGAAAATTCAGTTAAAAAAGTTCAGATTATACACGATATTCACTTGCTCCACTCGCCGTAACGGTTGTGGATATGAAAGATATCAGAGCATTTCTGTTTAAGTTGCATACCACTTCACTTCCTTCTCTGTTCACCCATTCAGCCCCATGTTCAGACAGTGACCTCTGTCTTGCTGTTGGTGGGCAGTCCCTTGTGCTTGGGATGCATGTGAGGCGAGTGGCCGTAGCCCAGCGGCTGTGAGAAGAGCTCGGGCAGTGTCTCGATGCTGAACTGCCTCTTGTTGGAGTAGACCTGGCGCCGGCTATTCTGCTGGTGCAGCGACTGGTGCTGTTGCTGCTGGATGGTGTGGTGCTGCTGCCCCTGAAGGCCCATGTGGGAGGCTACTGGGTGCTGGATGTGGCTCTTGCTGGGGTCCCATGCCTTGAAGGCCGAGCTGGAGGTAAGTGGGTGGGTGTTGGTCTTGGAGATCTTAGGCTTGGGGATCTGTGAGGCGTTGATGGTGATGGCCAGTGGTGCGTGGATGTCAGGTGGCGGGAGGAAGGGCTTGTCCTTGGGGTGGAAGTTGATCGGCTGGAAAGTGGGAGAGGATTGGCGATGGGTGTAATCTACCATCGGGTAGCTCTTGTAGTAGTCTCTTGTAGCTGTGTCTGGATGATTGGGGAGACAGAGGAAGAAGGGAAACAAGGAAAAAGGCTATGATGATGAAAAGTTAAGACAGTGATTAAAAACAATCAGCACTGGTTTGAGGATGACAAAGCTGTAATTTTAGAATAATAAACAAATGCAAAACATACTGTTCATATACATATACACAAACAAATCTGTTTATGTTAGGTGATCACCAAAACCCTGTCATCACACACACAGTGCCCAAAAGTCACTAACCACCTTGTTTGCTTATTTTATTGGCAAACAAAGAAAACATGACGCTGAGATAAAATATATTTTGTCTTTTTTCCTTGGTCAGCAATGAATGGTAAAAGGTCCATATCAAGTCCTTGAGTGCAATATTTTATTTTATTTATTTATTTTTTCAAAAGCTGAACAACATATTGGCTATAAGTGATTGCTTTGATGTCTTCGAGTCAAAGTTTTGGCGACACCAGAGCACTAAGAGAGACCGTGTTTAGAGCTTCATGACATCCCCTTTAACAGAGACAGTGGCAGAATTTCAGTCTTAGTATTACTGGATCGCCACACAGTTGATTACAGCATATTATTCGAAAAATTTGTGTGTGTGTGTGTGTGTGTGTGTGTGTGTGTGTGTGTGTGTGTTTGTGTAGGTAATTACAGAAAACTGGAATTCCCCAAAGCTCCATTCTGGGGCCTCGTCTGCTCAGTAATACCTTGCTTCCGATAGCTCAGATCATGAAAGATAACAAAGTATGTTGCCTAGCATAACTTTGCCCAAAAATCACATTGCGTCTGCCATGATTGCTTTCATCCCATAGTCCATCCTGGTGCCATATTTCCCAGGTAATTGATGCACATGACAGCACAACACGATTTATCAGACCGGGCCATCTTCTTCCATTGCTGCATTGTCTAGTTCTGATGCTCATGCTCTCATCAGTGGAGAGGGTAAAGCATGAGCTCTCTGAGCAGTCTGTGGCTTAGCCCCATACAAAGCCAATTTCAATGTTCTGTATTCTGACACCTTTTTATCAGAATCAAAAAGAACTTTTTGTGCTGCATTAGTTCTTCAGCATGATCGGAGAACATGGGCTATAACGTTTGATGTGCATCAATGAGCCTTAAGTCCCCATGACCAGGTACCAGTTCTACCTTCCTTAGACCACTTTTAGTAGGTACTGCAGTGCACTGCAGACACCCAGCAAGTGCCCAAGATGCTCTGACCCAATCGACTAGTCATCACAGTTTAGCCCCAGTCAAAGTCACTTAGTTTTTTAAGTTTGCCCATTCCTTCTTCCAGCACATCATCTTCAGGGACAAATAGTTCACTTAATTGCTGCCTTATATATATCACCCACTGACAGAGGCCATTATAATGAGATAACCAAAGTTATTCACTTTGGTTCTAATGTTATGGCTGATCGGTATATGTCTCAATGTTTTATTTTTATTATGTTGCCTTGTTTATTGGTGCCTTCTGTTCCATGTAAAGCACTTTGAATTGCCCTCTTAAATGTGCTTCAAATAAACCTGCTTTGCTTAGCCTCGGTACCTTTATAGCTTATAATTCTACATATAACAGGAGGCAGCGTCTATCAGCTTGTACGTTTATACAAATTTGGAAGTGTCTCAGCTTGTGTGCTTGTGTGTCAGATCATTATTGTATTTCAGACAACATCATAATCAGATTATGTCAATGATCTGGTCACAAGATTTATGACCAGTTGAGTTTAATTTGCTGTAATGAATGTCAATGAATGTTACTGGGTGTTAGTAGGTGTTAATGCATGCATGTGTGACACAAGCGCATGCTGTCTTCACAGCAATTTCATCCTGGGCATTAATGAAACTCAAAAAAGATGAGCACTTTTTGGAGTTAAGGAGGCTGTTGATGGTCATTTATATTATTTATACTATGTGTTGATTTCACAGTCTGCAGTTGGGAATATTTCCCCCCTGATCGGACAGTTTGACCTCCTCTGATTAGATGGTTAGTGGGTGAAGTGATAAAGCAGCAAGACTGAAAACTAAAGAGTCAAAATTCTTGCTAGTAGTTTGTAGTTTGTAATTTCGGTTTCACATACACAGATAAAAAGTTTGCGTTTGTCCTTAAGATTTGAAAATGTTGGAAATATTGCACAAATAGTGTTTGAAAAGGTTTTACATTTTATTTAAATTATATCGATGTGTACAAAACACACATGCCAAACAGCATAAATTTACCTTACTGCTAAGAAAGCTGTAATTCATCCATCCATTATCCACCACTGCTTATCCTATGGAGTTTGTGAGGGTTGGAGCCTATCCCAGATGAATAACCATGCACACTCGCATTCACATGCAATTTAGAGTAATCAATTAACCTAAATTGCATGTCGCTGGACTGTTGGCGCATGTGAGAGTACCTGGAGGGAACTCAAGTTCCAATTTGCTTTCATGAAATCAAACCCCAGATTTTATATATAACATATAAACACATTAATTGTAATTATAGTCGGCAAATGTGCTAAATTCGAGTGCAACAAAATAACAGAATCTCCTTCTGTTGGTGTGTCACATTAAACACATTTAGCTCTTAAAACAGTGAGTGAATTTTACTGTGATGTAGCCAAGGGCTATAGTTTAGAATGTGTTTGGCTAGAAAGTTATGCAAGTGTGTCATTGTTAGTTATGAATATTGTACGCCTGTAATTTGTAGGATTATGAAGATTAACATTCACACTTTGCTGCAGTGATGTTAACTACACTGTAACATCATTGTTGAGTGTGGGTTTAAACACAGCCAGCCAAACCTGAGTAAAGCAGACCTGAAGTTTTGAACAATACAGAGAGGGCAGCACATTACATGACAGCCAGGTGTTCAGGTTCTTTTAAACTCAGGACACATTGACTATTAAATGACTCAATTTAATTCAGAGATACAGAAAGCATATTTCCATATTCATAAAACAAGTATTATTGTTTATTATGCCACAGTATTGATAAGAATAGGGCCATTGAATAGAAAAACAGCTTTGTTTGCATCAAAATTTTTTAGGAGAGGGATGAACATGTTGAGGATTAACGTGTGTTTGTGTGTCGTTGTATCTCTGACCACATATGTGCACTTTTGTTTGTGGGTTCATAAATTTAAGTACCTGCGTGTGCAACTGCATATTCACCAGGCATTGAGCTTAATGGAGCACATTTCCACACATTCCTCGCACACTGAATGGGGAATAAGCTACCTTATTACTATACCCCTTTGCAGGAAAGTGCTTCACATGGCTTTGGCAGCTTTTAGTGGCTGTTTGTCACAATAACCCGAGTGAAAAAGACCTCGCTTTTTAAGAATATGTTTTTTTTTATACATCCATGTAAGTATAGTTTTATTTTTGTGGAGCACATTTCCATACATTCCTCTCACACTGAATGGGGAATAAGCTACCTTATTACTATACCCCTTTGCAGGAAAGTGCTTCACATGGCTTTGGCAGCTTTTAGTGGCTGTTTGTCACAATAACCCGAGTGAAAAAGACCTCGCTTTTTAAGAATATGTTTTTTTTTATACATCCATGTAAGTATAGTTTTATTTTTGTGGAAATGACAATTTATAAGTTGTGGACACTACCTTTTTTTCTGGTGTAATTTGCAGCAACTGAAGTCGTAGCAGCACATTTGGAGAGAAAATTGGATCAAATCTCTAAACGGGGTGGGAAAATCTGGGACGCACAACAACAATGAATTAAACACACTCTTTTTTCCCACAACAACTACTCATGCTGTCCATTTGAGTGTTTCCACACGCACTGCCAGCGGGAGCACCTGACAGCGAGGTCCTCTGTGGCTGGATTATTTGCCTTCCTCTCCATTTCACAGACTCTCCATCTGCTCAATTACTCAGTCACTCGTTTCCCATTCTTTCCATCTGTATTCCATTCATTTCATGCTCTTCAGAACATCAGTTTCTGCATCCACATGCTCTTCAGAACATCAGTTTCTGCATCCACGCAGCAGCCCAAAGCAAGGCTGTGGGCCTAATCTGAGCCACTGCATTACAACTCCAGAAGTTGGACCCTCAAAAGGGTAACAGAGTTCAAGTGCATATTCTGTGTGGTCTGGTTTAATTATGTTGATGTGGTTATTCTTAAAGAATCTGAGGCCTCTACTATAAAGAGAGTTCAACCTAAAATGGATATTCTCCAATTATTTCATGATCATCGACCGATTAAGTCCATTCAAAGTCCACGCTAAGGGCAGCTGGCAAAGAAGAAAATAAACAAAAGACTGTGTGAGTGCATAAATGAATAAGCTTCTAATATAACTGCCCCATCATTCAGTGGATATGACTGTAGTTACACTTGCGTTTTCCATGAAATAAAGTTGTTATGTAGATGTATTCTTGTGTTTTACGGTGTTAATAATTCTGACAGCTGCAAAATGGGCAGTTCCATACATACTTGGGACCAACAGAAAATCTGAATATAAAAATGTAATTCAAGACCCATATTTATCATATAAGCTTAAAAGGTGTTGGGGATTCCACCAGTCTTTGCTGTATGGTGATATGAACACACAAAATAGAATGAAATTGTTACGGCCACAGGCCTACACGCTCCCTCCTCTGCAAGTAACCTGTCTCTGCTATGTTAATTTAGTGCCGATGTGCCATTGACTGGTCAGGTCACGTTCCTCCACACGTCTGACACTAGCTGAAGTCTGGGTGTGAGGATGTGCTGAGGGAACCAACCGATCACGGGCTGCCCATCGAGAGGAAGCAAGCTTGAAAAGCCAGCCAAAAGTTGCACTCTGGGAACCTCACTTGTTTGTCTGTCACTTCACTTGTGTTTTCAGCTAGTGGTTTTTGATTGTATAAATATCATTTGTGTTTTGTGTTTTTGTTCAATGGGCACCATAGGAGATTTGAGCCAGTGTTTGAATGTAACTAACACTAGGGGTAGGGGTGCCGTTTCATTGTATTTTTCTTTTATTTTCTAGTGTTGTAAACAAAATAGTCACTTAGGATTTATTTCGTATTCATTTTATTATTAGTCAGTCAGCTGTCACTTTTTAAAGAGTCCCCTTTTTGTTATATGTATATTTTTTTGGTTGAACAGCACACATCGATCCATTTCTGTTATAATTTTGCCTTGCTTCCCTTTGTTTGCTCATTTATTGTTGCCGTTATGGATCTTTTTTATCTACCCCTGCCTGGGATATGGGCAATTTTTTAGCTTTGCTTCATGCCAAGCGGATGTATTAATCCGGCTCAGAAGATCTCCAAAGTGGTCGTTCCACATTCAGCTATACTGTATCCTCAGTTTGATCAGTGGTTCTCTCCAGCTGAACAGCCTGTGCTAAAACATTTACCTTCCTGAGCCACAAAAAGGTTTGCCAGAACTTCTTTAGGTCAACAAAAGTTCTTTTTCATGATGTCCCAGAACTGCTGTAGCTTTATTCTATTTTGCCCTCTGGTAGCTGTCTGCAGCCTCAGGAGACTCCCTAGCTAACCAAGCCCATTATGAGCTTCCTTCACCATTGATTTCCACCAGCTGGTTCTTAGGTTGTTGCCATGACAAACTCCTGTGACCTTCTGACCAAAGGTCCTTGTACCAGCAGATGTTCCCACTTCACCCTCATTATTGCTTTTGGTTTTCCAGGTGCAGCAGAGAAATGAAAAAGTTGCAAAAGGACAAATTGGCCACAGCAGCAAACCACATCTAGAAAGACAAGCAACCAACTCACATGTGACAGTAAAATTCCTTCAGGTTTCAATCTCTGGAAATACTACAGAGGAAACTGTGAGGAAGCTTTTCCTTATTAGTCTCTTTTGGTAGTTCATGGATCAATTGATCAAAAAACACATTTGAACCAGTGGAGCACCTTCATCCTCTAATCCACTTTATAATGAAATTAAGACCAATTTAATTCAAGTTGTTTTTAAAAAAATACCAAAACATACTGCAGCTATTATGTAACCTAAAGCACATAATAAAAAATTGTTTTACTTTATTACTTAAAGCTTGCAACTCCACTTACTAAGCATATAAAACCCTCTTTGTCCATCTATCAGTGGATATACGGTATGTGGGAGTCCTTGTCTGTATGTTGATCTGAATGTAGTCACAGGTGACGTTGCAATAGAAAATAAGCTTGTTGAGTTCGTCTTTTCATCTCACTCTCTAACCTTTAGCATTTTTATCCAACATTATCTCCCTACCAGTCCACCTGTCCTATCCAGAAGAGATATTAAAAATATTGCTACATTTAGTTTTGATGTGTTTATAAAGACTTTAAGGCAACTTGGCGCAGATAACTGCTGATTCACCTGGCGAACTACCAACTAACCCATCCCTACTGTTGCGTGTCCTAGCTATGACTTTGCCCACAAAGCCAAAATCTTTGGACCCAGTTCCTTGTTTGTTACCCAGCCAAAGAAGTGATAAGCAAGTGTGAAAAGATCATTGGAATGTGTTGATATGTATGTTTTTCTTTTCATAAGTGCATGACAGGAAGTAAATATGGTGATTATTGTGATTAGTTTCTTTGATACAGCCCTGGCATTTATAATAGATAAAGTTTTATATGAAGCTGAAACTGATTTTACTGTCTGGATTATTGTGTTATCAAAAGATGGATAATTCTTTTTGCTTTTGCATAAAATCATTTGGAAAATTCTGTAGTATCATTGCAGTCTCTCGAACTATTTAACTACCATAACAACCTTCAGCAAGAAATATGCATCAAATTCTCACAAAGAGTATATCTTACAAGAGTTATGCAAACTTCTTTGGGTGTGTTATTAAGAATGTCCAGCTACTACACTAATTCTCCAGCCAAGTCTCTGCACACCTAATGACTTGTTTGGCTTGTGACACATCAGGCTTAAAACAATTGAATGCATAACATTTCTAATGACCATTTTTCTTTCTGTTCTACCATTTACATTAAGATTTCCCTAATGTCCTGAGTATTTTACTCAATCCAGTTACTCAGGTTAAGGTTAAGATAAGGGTTTGGGTCAATTGCAACCTGCAAAGAACCCAAATCACTTGTTAATAAATGTAAATCCTATTTTTACCATTGTAGAGACATCCCAGTCCACCTTCTACAAAAAATGAAATGTTAAAAACTAAGAATGCCCACTCATCTTGGCCGCAAGGATACCTGACAGGAGCTTCCATGTTGTGCAGAGGTAGATTACTGGCCGGTAGTTGGTTCATCTGAGCTGATCGGCGAGTGCGGACTACAGCCATTAACCCTGGATAATGTCAGGACCTGCTCTTCATCCTTGAGCCTCTTTCTTGAATGTCTGCCATTGTGATGTTTACTGGGTCTTATTCTGGGAGTTGACTGTGATCTTTTGTGGTCTTACCCTTCACCCTTCACAGATGTCAAACATACCTTGGTCAACATACCCAATTTATTTTTTATTATTGAGCAGATATTTCGTGTGGATAAACAATGTGAACGACACAACATGTAATTGCCTCTTTCTTGATTGGAGACACATAATCGTGCCAATGAACTCATTTAAATTAAATTACGCCTGCCTGTTATGCAGATTTATCATCACAACAGCATAGCATTATGGGATACTTATGCCAACGTAGTGACCAGGAATTGCACTTCTTTAAATGAAAATACTCGAGATCTTTTGTGGGTCCATTTTATATAACTGGAGTACCAAAAGAAGACATGTATCTCAAACAATAGTCATCGCTTAGTCCTTAAAACCTTGAATGCGCTGACGTCTGTGTGTGATACTATGCAGGTGTGATTGCCAGCCTCGTCTCTCTACATATTGTGTCAATGAATAGGACATGTTCATGTGTCAAACTGCCGCTCCTCCTCATCATCATAATGTCCTTGTCTGTCTGTGATCAGCTAATAGATTGAGTATGTGTGTGTGTGTGTGTGTGTGTGCGTGTGTTGGGTGGAGCATATTATGTGTATTGTCTCCCATACATGTGTGTGTGTTTGACACAGAGGGAGAGGGAGGCCAGAGGACAACCTTGAGGCTTGAACTGCTGTATGTCACTCACCTCGCAACAATGCCTGAATAATGGTGTGTTTGTGCGTGTATTCTTTAGTATTTCTAAACTAACATACAGTACTAGTATTCCTTTGTGATTTACTGTATGTCATCATCAGTAGTGAATTCATGCCATCAATGTACCTTTTACTGCACAGCTGAATTCATGGTTGTTTTTAACAGAGAAGTGAGCTGCCAATAGCACTCAGCATTAAACTGTAGCTGAGCTTGAGGCAGATGACTAACCAGTCCAACAAACAGTCATTTAAACTAAAATTTAAGCAGTTGGTCCTTGGGCTAATACCCCCCAAAAACAAATAAACAAAAAAAAGAAAAAAAAAAAGGAAAGTTGATCCAGATCCAAATCAAGACCAAAAGTTAATAATTTTGTCCATGGTTCATGTCAAAGCAATAAACCAAAGTTTATCCAAAAGTACAGTTTGTTGGTAACATACGCTGTAAATTTCCCTCCATCCATGACATAACATTTACACACACAGAATGTCTGAATGACAAACATTTTTTTTTTTGTCTTTGTTCACTTGACTATTTCCTGTCTGGTTATCTTATAGTGTTCATGTTTACTCTTCTGCACTGAACTAAACATTTTGTGTACATGCCATTTCCAGTATATTTTTAAGCTGAGCGCGTTGGTCTTTACAGTGTACAAACATAAAAATACACAATCTTACGCAGGCAAATACCTCCACCCACTTTGTTGGCAGGGTTAAGTTCATCGTCTACAAGGCTCTTGTACACAATCGTTCCAGAAGATATTCCCTCATCTGGTTTTTGGGTGAATTATGTAGACACAAAATGTGCTATAGGTTTTGATTTGGGTTAAGATCTGGTGATTTTGAAAAAGATCACATATATCTTTACCCACTGAGGTTTTAAACTTGGTAATGTAGGTGTTCACTTTCTCATGCCACCTGCCTGTGTGCTGGTGACATAAACAAGTCCAATTCATTCACAGTGAGGCTCATTTGTGCATCAGATTCACTTTATTTTGACCCTGTATGGTAATAAAACGGTCCTTCTCTAGCTTTAAAACATTTAGTAAGACTAGACCCCCAAAACTGGTTGAGCACCATACATTTATATAAAGGAGCTTAACAAAATCAGGGTTATGTTTTTTTGAGTGGCAGCTGTGATATCATATTTTATAGTATGGAGAAAAAACATCAGGCAAAGTTCTGACAAATGGCTCGTGAGTGGATGAGAGCCCCGACTCATAAGGAATTCATTATCGTAATGGATGCTCGTGCTCCCTTAACCACTTACCTGCTCAGTGTGTTCATCAATACTGTGACATTTAGTAATTTTCATCACCCTGATACATTGTCTATAACGTAGAGTGTTGGGCCTCATTGACCTCTGTAAATTGGCATTGTGTTCAGTATTTGTATTGTTGCGTCTACATCCATTAGTTCGGAAGCATGTGTCGATGTGTTTGCAAAGTTGCGCGTCTCCAAGTAGTAAGTGTTTGTGTGATAACATCACTCACCCATGGCCTTAAGCGAGGTGTACTTGTTGAAGCCAATTCCCAGGTTGTTATGTGGGTGAGACAAGGCCATGGCTGGACCCAGGGGAGACAAAGCTGCGTTGTTTAGGTGGTTATGATCTGGGGGAGCATGACACAGACAGATAGAGAACAATTGCATTTAAAGTTTTGAATATACTAATTATGTTTCTGATGCATGAATATTTACATTAAGTTAGTGTGGTGGAAATATTTCCAAAAGTAAGTGAAGATATTTCACATTTAAAATCCCTCTGTTAATGTGGTACACCATTATGACTGATTGCAAATTAAAACGACAATTTTATATACTTTTGACTTTAAACACAATGTTTGCACACACCGTGTCCAGAATATGATGTAAGATGCTAGTTAAGCTTGTTTTGGGAAAATGGATGTAATGATTAAATGAGGGTCGATAATCTGTGCATTTCTACAAACCCTGGTTACATAATGTTTCTGCTTAAAATAGCAAATTCATAAAGGCTTAAGATGTACATTTTGACCACGACAAAGCCAAACATTACTTTAAACAGGATCTGCATCCTATGTCTTGCTTCAAGACAACTCTCCACCTGGGACAATTAAAGTTTGACTTTAACATTTGACTTTCTTTGTTTGACATTTAGTAATGTGTCAGTATCATCTCATTCATCAGCAGTTTACTAGTCAGCTGACTAAAAACCTCCAAATATTTATCAGTACTTTTAAAATTTCTTATCACTTACAAGACGATGGCATAATTCAGATTGACGATAAATTGACAAAAATGATGAAGACAAAAACCAACAACTAAAATCACACTAAAGCAATAACCTCCTGACGCATTGACATCACTTCCTCGTAGCTACACTGAGAGACCTTTCATGTTATTAAGGGGAGATTTGTTCCCCCTTTGTTCCGATTGTCTGAAATTATATATATGGCCAATTCCTTGACATTAACATCTCAGACTGTATTGGTCTTGTGGCATAGCTGAATGTCAATACAACAATTACAATCGCCACTGATTGAAGCTAATTTGTTTTCTCGGGGGCGCAGGACTCAATAATCTGTCAATAATTTCGTAATACTAGTGGCTCACTGCCTCAGCAGGTTCTCAGGTGTCAGGTTGTAAATGGCACTTGTTCACAATTCATGAGTACGATTCAGAGGAGACTGAGTGCAAGAAGTAACTTGCTCCCCACATTTATGTAACCTGAACAAACTGCTTGTAGTTGGAGAAAGTTGGGGTGTGTTTTTTGCAAGCTTAAAGTTCCACTATATTATTTTTTAACAGACGTTGTTGCTTTCAGTGACAAATTCAAATAGCTATACAGAGCTGTTTCAGCCCCTTTCAGCTTATTATTGGTTTTGCAGCCTTACTATTTCCTTTCACTGTCAGATATAGCAGCAGAAAAACTTTTAAACGCACTGTGCACCACCTGCTCAGCTCCATGTAACAAAGTTAGGGACAAGCTCATGAAAATATGGGGGCATTTACCACCTAAAAAGGCAGATAATATTCTCATGAGATGCGGGAGACCAGAAACAGACATCTAAGAAGAGTGAATGTGAGGATATTCCACATTGCATCCTTAAAAGTAAAACCCCTCTGGCCCTCTGGAGGAATAAGGTCAGGACAGGATTACCTCA
Source organism: Mola mola (assembly GCA_001698575.1). Taxonomy (NCBI): domain Eukaryota; kingdom Metazoa; phylum Chordata; class Actinopteri; order Tetraodontiformes; family Molidae; genus Mola; species Mola mola. Next base: position 2,229,891 of record KV751361.1, read on the forward strand.
CTCCTTAAAATGTGCTCACTCCTAAAGTTTCTCTCAGGGATAATAGAAACTAACCCCCTCTCTCTCTCTCGCTCTCTCGCTCTCACCCACATGCTATAAACACAACAAACATAACACCTGCGTCCACCAGCCCTGCGACGACTGAGGGTGAAGCGGGGAAGAAAGAGAGCGAGGCAGAGAGGCGGGGAGAGTGCCAGAGAGCGAGGGATGTGACACCAGCACTGACTGATTGAATTAGAAATAGATCTTCACTTCCCCGTGTAATTGATAGGCAGTGACGACACGCTGTGTGCAGCACGGAGTGCAGGGAGCAACACCACTGCGCTGTCATTTCATGCTTGTGTAGCTACATGTGTGTGTAAAATCGTGTGTTGTTATCATCATGCAGAACGTGAAGCGCTGCTATCATCTGCTCTCTTCACTCATTCATCCACAAACACTGCAAAAAACAAAATGTGCACAGCCCTCAATCAACAAAACAAAACATATAAAATAATAAGCCTCATGCACATGTTTAAATAGGCTTTTGTGATCTTTCAAGTAATTGACAACATGTGAAAGAATAGATTTTCCTCTTTAGCGGAGGTCCTCAGCATTTTGTTGCCATTTTCTCTGTCTAAATAATGAGAGAGAGAGAGATGGAGTGGAGAAGAAGTGAAAGACTAAGAATTTTAGAGAGAGACGGGGGAAAAAGTTAACTAATTGATGGAAAAGATCTCCGGCCGGTTTGACCACGGGGCTGTGCCAGGCCCAGAGAGAGGGAGAGAGAGCTGTAGAATGTTTTTTTTTAAAATAAAACTCACTGCATAGCACTGTCCTCCACAACGGACCAGTGACGCTTATAAAATGAAATTGATCAAAAATTGATCTCATAGTGCATCAACATGTTTGATTGTTGATTGATTCAAAAATGTTTGATATTTTTATATATTTTTAAAAGTTTTTAATATCTGGCAAAAAGTTTCGATTTCACAAATTGATATCATGGTAAGTAATGTTTGGTAAATTCGGAGCATCATTGGGTCAAGGCGGGATCCCCCTAGACAAGTTGCCAGTTCATCACAGTGCTGACATATAGAGACAAACAACCATTCACTCCTACAGGCAATTTAGAGTGACCAATCAGCCTAACCCCCTCTTTGCATGCTTTTGGACTGTGGGAAGAAGCTGGAATAGATGGAGAGAATCCAGGCCGACACAAGGAGAACAGGCAAATTCCACACAGAACCTCAGACCTTATTGCTGTGAGGCGACCGTGCTATCCACTGTACCCCTGTGCTGCTGAGGCAAAACATATTTCACAATATCCTTCATAAATCCTATGACTGGCCAACATAATCAGACAAATGTCACAATATTCTTGACCATGGACCATGATATCAGTGCTTCTATACTCCAGGAATGACTATTGATCCTGACAAAATATTGATGCCGTGATGCAATGATGAAAAATCATCAGTAGAAAGCCTGGAAAGGTGGCTTGCGTGCGCAGACGCAGTGATTCTGTGCTCTCCCTCCCTCCATATATCTATGCACAGTGGAGCACATTGCAGTATCTGAGCTGCTATACTCAATATCTGAATTCCAGTTGGTGTAGTCGAATCTATTATTTTCCGTAAAAAAAGTCACTCTCTCAGTTAAATATGAACTTCTCTTCCTTTTTATTCTCCTCTGTTTATTGTTTTCATAAAATACAAACTCAAGGTTATATCTGTAATAAAAAGTGGAATTATAGAAAACCAGAACACGGAAATAAGCACTCATATTAATAAAATATCATGCTCCAGCTTTTGCTTTCCACCAGCCCTTATCTGACTCTTTAGCAGCGAAAACACAATTATGTTCAAGTAAGTTGCTGACTTTGACTTTCTGCCATCTGGTGCTAACCAGAAAGTGTACTGTGGGATTTTTAGCACTTTATCACTAACAGCTGCCTGCTGCTTCTGAAAGCAGCTCTACTAAGTGATAGAGATCCAAGTAGAGGTCCAGAAAATACAAACAAGCAAATGAAAGAGTG
>KV751361.1:2231925-2269294 GCA_001698575.1 Mola mola
GTGTGTGTGTTGTTGTTGTTAATATATGGATCACTGCAGCTTTAAAGATAAAACATGTAACATTTTTGCATTTCGATAATGACCAGACTGTTGTTATAACTTTTAGCTGAATTTTCTTCAGTCAAAGCTGTGGAGGAGAGGGAAAGTAGGAAACTCATCAGTGTCAACACTTCAGGACTGAGTCATGTCAGATTGCTGTCTGCAGCTTTCTTACATCGTTTGTTTAATCTTGACTGAGAGGCTCGCACAGGGTACGTTTAGTGGTGGAACATGTTCGATCAGCATTCTAGCCTCACTTTTTCTGCATGTGACAACATGGGAACTGGCTATAAGACTTAAACGCTCCTGTTTGTCTCATCTTTATGCCGATGCACAGTGTTTAAATTTGAATTGTTTTTGTGAGTAATTCAGGCTTTCTACCTCACTTTGCTACTATTCATACAATCACCCATATCGAACGAGAAAAGGCAGATAGAAAGGGAATACATTCATTACTGTATTCTGTATTCTTGAATAAATTCTCTCTGAATGTCCTACATTTTCTATGTCTGTGTGTGTGTGTGTGTGTGTGTGTGTGTGTGTGTGTGTGTGTGTGTGTGGGCCTATTCTTTGATGTGCTGTAGTATAGAAGCCTCAGAGGAGAAGCGCTCATAAAAATTCAACATTAATGTTTATTAAAGACAAGTGGAGAAGGAAATGAGGACTTACAGTATATAAATTTTATTCACAATGTGTCTGTGGGTGTGAGGTTGAAACTAGAAGTCAGTGCATATTATTTGAGGTAGTGTGGAACTTGCGTGTGTGTGTGTGCGGTTTGAAACGATGTTTTGCATGTTTATGTTTTCCCACCAGCGTGTAATTGTTTTTGTTTGTATCTCTGTGCCGGCAAGTGTGCTGTGTGTGTGTGTGTGAGCAGTGTGTGTGCAGGCAGGCAGCAGAGCACCACTGTGTGATGGCCTAATTCAGCAGGGCTCAACATCAAAGAGGCAGACTACTGCAAGTGCTTCAGCAAGTCTTACTCTGACATGACTACTGTCACACACTCTGTCTCTCTCTCTCTCTCTCTCTCTCTCTCTTTGTCTCACACACACACACACACACACACAGAAAGGAAGGAAAAGGAAAAATGGTTGTGAGGAGGAATGGTGTGGGTAGCAGAGAGGAAGAATGACAGGAGATCATGTGTTGTTGAACGCGTAAATACATGTTTGAGAGTTTGCGTTCTGCTGGCCACGCAGGCTAAAATGAGTGCACTTAGGGAACTACAGGGTGCAACGCAGTAGCAGCCGAGTGGCGTATTTATCACAACATTTCAGTGTGCGCGAGACAGAGTGCATTAAAAACACTGAAAAGGAACGAACGTTCAGAAGAGACCATGAAAGAGAAGGTTACTTTATGACACATGTTGGGATATTTTTTATCTGGATCTGAGTGTGTAACAAAGGATGCATGTTTCAGTTGTTTGGGAGACTGACCAAAGCACCTATTAACGTATTAGGGCAGAATGCTTATTGCTTGCATCTAGGTTACCTCAGAGCTTTGAAAAATGTGATTTATAACAAACCTGAAGGGTTGAAGAAAGTTAAGACACTTGAATGAGGCCTGTTGGTACATTAAATTTACTCATTTTGTTGTTGTCCAGTTTACGTAAGGCTTAACTATGAAACATGAAGTTCATATATAGCATACAGACACCAAAGGGGCAGCTTCCGATCTGAGCAGAAATCAAATAAGCATATTTCCTACAGCATTGGATTTTACTGCTGCTTTAGTCAACATATGACTGTGATAATATTGAACTATGTTACGGTTTTCTTTTTAGCTGCCGTAATGTTAAACTAGAGAAAGACACACTGAACCAGGACTGTGTTAGTTAAGCACATGCTGGTTGCGTGTTAGAGCTTTCAGTGGGTGGCATGTGTGTGACATATGGGCCTGCGTCGTTAATATCTGAAAAACACACACCAACATTTGTTTGAGGTGTTGTGGTGCTGCAGCATCGTGTTGTAGCTCCTCCAAATCACGCGAACACATCCACAGAGCGCGAGCAGATGCTGCGCTCTTTCTCTTCTCCCTCTCATGCTCCTTTTCATGTTTGTCTCACTCTCCTCCTCTCCCTATCACCCAGTTTCTCTCTGCTACGTTTCTTGTCATGTGCCTCTCCCTGCTCATGTAAATGTCCTCTTCCTCCCTCTTCATTGTCCCTCCTGCAACTCTTCTCGTCTTCTCTGCCTTTTTGTTCTCTCTCAGTGAGTGTGAGAAAGGCCATCTGTTGTCTTGCAAGAAGCAGTGCGTGGGGAGCATTCATCCACCTTTACATTTTTATATTCTCTCTACCCTAACTACCCTAAAAGCTGGAAATGGCCTGTAAAACAAAAAAAAAGACCTCCACTAATTGCAATCTTTAATCTTTCTACAACACCTTCTGGTGGCACTTTATATTAACGCACAGTAATAAGACGGTAATAGTAAAAGCATTTCCAGGTGAGAAGTCCCAAGTTAACCATATAATTTGCACAGTATTACCTTAAAAGAAAAAAAAAAAGCCAACTTTTTTTTTTATTTCATTACAAGACATCATGAGCATAACAAGCAGTCACTGCAAGAGACTCATAATCAAAAACCCCTTTTCTGAATCAATATCCGTATAAATGGAGTGAACAAAGAGACAGGGCTGTGATTTTATCAAGTACGACCCAAACTTGAAGATTTAAATGCGGCTAGCAAAGTACTGAATAGGGCAAAGGTCAAACGAAGGGTATCAGGGATAAGTCACCTGTAGATATTTATCAGTATTTTACAAGTTTTTGCCTTTTTAACAGCAAGGTAGCGGCATGCTCTATTTCATGTTGCAAAATTGAAATGGTGAGCCACCAAAAGATCTATGTCAGTCAGCCAAATGTCCCCAGAAAATTCAGGTTTGTGTGCAGAGAACTTGTACTGAAGGTCGATGCTGTTCCTCCATTGACCTTTGAGACACAGTGGCTAAAAAAACCAACATGTCACCCAGAGTGCAAGTTATTGTTATGTTACGTGATGATTCATATCATATCCTGATAGGATATTTTGTAATGTTTGAGGATTTTGAAAAACAAACTAGATAGCTTAGCTGCCGTACAGGTTTGTGTATGTGAGGAATTGAAGATGCAATGTTTGGATTGGCACACACATGAAATAGACTGTTTCTGTTCCTGTTTTCTCTTTAGCCCTGCTACCCTGCTTGGCTGTCATTATTGGCAGAATTGGTGGAATTTCCACCTCTGTGATACTAACAAGCTTATGAAGAACGTGAAAGACTGGAATGCACCACACCACTCACCTACTTTTTCCAGCTTTCTCTCCCACTTTATCTAGTCTCGCTCTTGCTTGTATGTGTCAAATGGAGTAGATGCAGTTATTTCACTACACTGACTCCAGTGAGGGAGCCTCTCTGTCACCGCCACTCCTATTTTCCCCTCTCACACACTCTGTTTGTAGGTTAAATGAGGGCTTATTCCTGGATAACACCATTATTTCCTGCTTTTAGCCCACACGTTGGAAGCATTGAACTTTGGCCGCCTGTCTGTTCAGCACTTTGAATAACGCAGTGCACTGCTATAAATCTGCACTCACACAAACACTTTATTGGAAATATACAGGGGACTGAGATAGATCCACTGGACTGGAAATAAACATGAGATTGGACACTGATTTGTACTTTTAACACCCCTAATGTCAGAGAAATATTAGGGGAAGGGCAACCGAGCATGAAGTGGAAGAGAGACTTACACAGAATTACACGGGTGACCTTCTCACACCTGTTCACCAAGTATAATTTTTATCCATATCAGTCCAGATTCATGTAATGTACCGTTATAAGTATACGTAGTGAAGATTACATTAAAGGTAGGCCGTTTTTGATTAAACGGAAGTCATCGCTCTGTTTATTTCAATGAATAATATCCAGTGAGAAACATGCTGTCTTAACTGATGGAGCACTTCATCACATGGTGCCATGACATTCACCTGGGGCGCAATACCATTAAGACCAAACAACATGTGCTAGATGACTGATGAATGTGTATTAGTGAATAAGAACAAGAAAATAAATCCCATGTATGTGTTCCCATGCTTTGTTAATTTGTTGATTCTGATACAACCATCTAAAGTCAACAGTCAACACCAGGCCACAATCTAAATTTTAAACCTAGAAACTGTCAAATGAGACAAATTTTCAATTAAAAGAAAATAAACCTTATCCACAAAATGGAAAGAAGTAACAGTTGTAATGCTAGGAACAACATATCAATGTATTTAGTTGTAGAAACAGCCACTGCTGCCTTTTGTTGTGAGAGTGAATCTATGGCCTCCAATGTCCAACATGAGGAAGGGTGAAGAAGAGTTGCCCCAAGGGGCTTTTCAATCCACTAGAGACTACAGCTTTTAGCTGTTACAGAAACTGAAACTAACTTTTATCACCATGCTAAACTCGCATGGGCAAAGATAAGGAGCGACTCAAGAAGAAGCAAGACAAGATTAATGGTGTGACTTTCCACAGCTGGTGACAGCTTTCAGTAAAAACAAGTAAGTGAACCAGTGAGAACGTTTAGTGCTGAACTCACAATTTCACTCAACTTCACACCTGGACTCATGTGCTCATGTGCTTTCAATCACGTCCTCATTTTTTGTGATTGTCTCCACCCATTCTCGGTTAAATAACTGGGTTTTCTCGCACTGACTCTCAGAACTGAAGAAGCCTTTCGGATGAGAGGCGAAACGTCTTCAAACAAGATAAGAAGTCCAGTTGCTTCCTACTAAACACTCCGAGATCAAGATGACCTGGATGACTGAGAACCTTCATGGACAAAATATATAACATTTAATATACCAGAAATATTATGTAATTGTGCCGTTAACATAACAAAGGGCACATAATTTGTATTATTCTATCCTCTTTAGCATTAACAGCATTATTTGTTTTAAGTCTCGTTTCCTAGCTATCTAATAAATGCATGTATAGTGTTTATCCTTCACTGGCACCAACTCCTGAGGGTAGCATGACACTATGTTCCAGAGATTCTAACTGTATCCGTCTGCTGGGCAGGAAATGGGGGTAAGTGGATCTATCTGAGTGGGTTTTTTTTGTTTGTTTGTTTGTTTGTTATTTACTTCAAACGACTGGCTGCTTCAACTGGAAAGGAAAATAAAAGGGCTAAGAGCGAACCAAACAGTCCCACTGTATGCACTCCAACAAAGAGCACAACTAAGCTGAAATGCTCTGCAGAACCACGGTGTCATTTTGATGCAATTTTAATTTACATTATTAATAACTGTGACATTAGGTACATTTACCACTGCCCTGAGAGTAGCAAAGTTATATAGAAGTTATGTAGATTAGCTTAAGTAAATGTTATTTAAAAACGAAAACGTAAATTTAAAAAAATAATGAAATAATAATAATAATAACAATAATGATTTAAAAAGCTGGTGAAGAGGAATGACAGGTGGAGACTGCAACAGAGGAACAGATGAGAGATAAAAGAGAGACAGAAGTGGACGGAAGCACACTGAGAACACTTCCTCTTGGTGTTCATCTTTCTCAGAATGTACATCAGCTGTTTTCAGCACTACGGACAGAACCACCAAGCATCGTACTGGAATCGCGTATATATTTCAGCACCATGGACAGTGTCCTGATACGGTCAAAGCGCAAAGAGACCAAAGTTACTGTAGGACACAACTCTTGTGTCTTTGGGTCTTAATTAGCTCCATTTGATTTCATGGCCCTATTTGTGGGTCTCATTTCTTCCCTCTCCCCTCTTGTTTTTTGTGTTTCCTTCCTTTGGTCCCTCTTTCAGCACACTAAATCATTGTTCAGGAGAATTTGTGTTTGTTTACACACACAAACACACAAACACTTCAAGGTTTGTAGTCATTATGTGTGCGCGTGTGATAGTTGAGTGCAAGAGGGCGTGTGCTTTTTTGTGCCTACACGTGTGTTATGTAACACCAAAAGGAGTTTAATCACTTAATTCCATGGTTTCTTTTTTATTAACAATGTAGAGCGTCTGAAGCCACTCTGTCCCCCTCAAAGCCACCATGACTCACCCCTCTCCCCCTTCTCCCTCTAATTCTTTTTCAAGGAACAACAAAGCAAACCCCTGGCCAATTCTGAGAATTCAATTATTCAACCGAGGTAATTTTTCAGTATCTTAACCTCACTCCTCGCTATAGCCCACAGACATTTACTGATGTTTTTTTTTTCGTCTGTGTTTGTATCTGCATTGATACATGTGCACTCATGTGTGTAGACTCGAGTCTCTCTCTGTGTGTGAGTGTGTGTGTGTGTGTGTGTGTGTGTGTGTGTGTGTGTGTGTGTGTTGCATAATCATCTCCAGCTCCCTCCAACAGCTGCAGAAATTTGCAGAGGTAAAGAAAGCCTCGTTACGCAACACAACTCAATCTGGGTCTCATACGTTAAGATAATTTAGTTGGTTAATCTTTCATGAAAAAAACCCTCACAACATCGTTCCAGGCTGCTGATTGGGGTTTGCTGCAGGGCGCACGTCAAATGAGGTCCATCTGATTCTCCTGCTGACAGATCAGGATTGGAGACCGAGATCAGCTCATTTCACGACACTTTGCGGCAGTGTGATTTATCGATTGAAGTTCTTTGTTGTGCTTGACAAAGATGGGAAATGTTTGCCTTGAAGGCTTTCTGTCAGGCACCCTCTGGGCAGCTGTCTGCCAGAAATCCTTCACAGCTTTCTGGCAAAAAGCTTTTTCTATAAGAGAGCTCCTTTCAGTCTGTCAGAAAACTCGTCCTATAAAGCTGTATTTTTTCTTTTATTGGTAATTATTTTATTGTTTCAGGGCACTTTGGTTAGGTTTAAGCACAACAAATATGTTCAAAAAGACATGACTCATGGTCAAAAGACACATGGTTTGAAACTGGAAGCCTTCAAGGCTAATTGCTGTTTGCTTGGCAGACACATTTTCAGCAACTACAGTTAGCTCATCAGCTACATTAATTTGCAGTGTAGCCTCACAAGGTGCCACTAAGTCTTCAGGTTTATTGGCACCATTGTCGTGTGAATGAATTTTGCTGCTCCACCTCCTTATGTAACAGCAAATGATAATGAACATAACTAAATTCCACTTAATTAAACATTTTAATCTCAAATTTCATATTAAATTAGCTGAAGTGATACTAGAAGAAACCTCATTTGAATAATCACAAGAATCAATCAACCAAATGAAATGTCTTAAAACCATAATCACTATCTTAGTAATTCTTCCCAATAATCAATAGAGCTATTATCAGTTGAGGGAGGTCTGTACATTCAAACTGCTACAACACTATTATAAGATCCAAAACGTTGCAGCATGAGTAGAAACAGAAAAATGAGCTTTGTATAAATGCTGGTGTTGTACATAAATGGATTATTTAAACATGCGGGGGAGATGATATTTTATTGTTATTTCGAGAGGCAGCAGGATTTCAGCTCAGAGAGTAAACAGCCCGGCACAGATTCAAGTATATAAGGAGGGAAAGATACAAGACGGGGATTAGATAATGGTCTTCAGATGTGAGGTAAACATAGTTTACTCTTTTTGTCCCCTTTAAACACCCCAACATATATACCCACACAAAACATATACACACCCATGTAGCATATATCCACAACCCACAATACAATGATATATTCACCTAATCCCACACACATACTCACACAAATACAACCTTTCCAAATCACCAGAAAGGTAAATATCCAGTCATGCAAACTTTCTATTTGCTCTACCTGCAGAACTAATGAAATAATGATGACCTGTCTGGTGGACGTGTAAGTACATATGAACATGCTGCACACATTAGGTACGTATAGGTACACCTGTTCCTCCTGTACACAGAGATCTTGTGAATTATTGAGCTATTCTGAGTGTTAAACATGACTTTTCATCACAGAGGCCAAGCAGCCCCTCGAGATACACTTGACACTCACAAATGTCTGAAACTCAGCTCAAAGGCTTACTTCCAGAGGGTTAGCCCATGCTTAGTCAGTGTGCACATTCCTTACTTAGAGTGCATTGGATTATTAATGAAAAAAACCATTACATTAACAGTATGTGCCTCTGTTAACGCATACAGACACAAATATCTGACAGCATCATATTACGGCCTTGCATCACAGGGGATGTTAGTTCAAAAGCCTCAATCAGAACCCATTTTTTTGCAAATCTGCAAATTTTCTTCTTCTGTACTGTCACTCCTCTGCAGATGCTCGGCAGGTCTACACCAGATTTTGAATGAAAAGTGACACATTGAAAAAATACCAGTTTATTTTTGAATAATTAGTTTCATTTTTCTGTTTGTGAATTGTCGTTCAGGACTTGATCAAGCTAAGGATATAGACATAGAAAAATAAAGACACTTCAACATTAAAAAGTATATGTATCATCCTCTCTTGTCAGGCACTGTCTCCACTTGGTGGACATTTGTATTGTCAGACCCAATGAGGCATTTTATGTGAAGGATATTAGGTAAAATAAGTTGTGGTTGCAATGTTAATTAATGTTAATTCCACTTGTGTGCTGACATCCAATTAAGGGATTAAGCTCCAGTTCTGTATGTATGCAATGATAGTCAGATGAAATATGCAATTTACAGCCAACCACCGCAAATGTAATATAAATAGCAGTCCAAGTTTAACTGTGGAAGCAATAGGGGATTGTTTAAGATATAGGGTTATCCCCCGGTTTAGTGGGATTTAGGTGCTGACTGATACTTCATTGTTTATAGTAGCTCATTTCAGTTATTTTATGTTATGTTCAAGTAGCATGCACCATATACAGTTAATTCAGGCATCTGTCAATTACATGTCAGTGTAACTTGCTGATAGTTAAGTATTTTTTTTAGATGTCAGTAGAAAACTCTGCTGTTTGTAACTTTTGTACTCTGGAGAAAATAACTTCTGTTGACCTTGAGCAATAAAAGAGCTAAGCAACTAAAAAGCTATTCAGAAAAGATTGATGATGCCAACACTTGACCGATAAATTGTTTAAAAGGCCAATGTGTGCACTCCAGAGATACAAATAATGATATCTCTGATGATTTTCACTTTTTTATGGCCAAGTCATTGTCATTGTTCCAATCTGATCGTTTTGCACAGGATGAGTAATCACAAGTAGTGTTAGGCCTGGAACAAAGGAATTAAAGCCTATTTCTCCTACATCCATAAATTCTTCTCTTAGCCTGGGGCTAATGCTGTACCCGTAAAAGAGGTGAGAAATTAATTGATACATATTGCCCATTGTATCAAATCTTGTGCGTGTCTCAGTCACTATGAGGCCAATGTCTTTATCATTGATTTAAGTGCTGCCAATGGACTATAAAAATATTATAACGTAGCTGCAGTTGGGGAGCCCTCAAACGGGGGGGGGTTATTTAAAGAAGGCATTACTGACAGCATTCCAAACTATTGAACTCTTTGTAATGGTTATTTATTGTTTTAAAAGTAAAATGATTGAGTGTGTGCAGATGTTACTTATATAAGAGGGTTAAAAAGCAGCTCAAGGTCAGTGTGAACACACACATACCTTGCACCACATACTCGCGCACACATAATATGACATATGGACACACACTCTCAGCATCCAGTCATTGCTTGCCTGTGTGACAGAAAAATATCAAGCTTTGACCCAATTATTTATGTATGCATCCAGAGTGGAAGAAAGGGCACATGGTTTGCATATTAGTTTCCCTTTGAATGAGCACAGAGTAGACCTTTGATTCAGCCAAACGAATGCAATAAACTGATGCCCAAAAGAAAATGAGAAGAGATAAAGAAGATGAGAAGAAGAAGAGAGTCAGGATGTCTTAGAGGAAGGGAGACAGAGGTGGAGAAGAGTGACAAATTCACTGTTCACCCGGAGAAGGAAATACAGTAATTAGGACGCATACCAGTAAGAGAATAAAGAATACATGCAAAAGAAAGAAGTAGACAAGGTGACAAAAAAATCCCCAAAAACTGCTGACTTCAACAGTTCAGCTCTGTAGAGTGACACAGTGCACATGCGTGAAAAGAGAGAAAGTGTTTACATGGATTTTGCACATGCTGCCATCCCATTAGTACACTAGAGCTGCCCTGACTCACCGACACTTTAATGCTTCTGGTTACTGAAATGAGTCCAGTCCACTGTGATTTAATTTGATGGACAATCGTTGATAACAGCGATCCAGCGCACTGTCTGTGCTTGTGTGATATTGTTGTGTGCAGCGCTCCTCTGCTTAAGTTGCATTCAACCGCTGAGGTTCATATACATTGAGAAAGCACATGACTGTATAGGTGCACAAGTTTTTTTCCCTCATCTAAAGCGATCCCTTTAAAATTTTGGATGTAATTCTACACCTTTGCCTCATCTGTGGGGATGTATGAATGTGCTCCTTTAGTCTCGTCCCGCCTCCGCTCACTGCAGCTTACCTGCTCTCTAATCTTCAGCCTTTTAAACTAGTCTACTATACGTTGCACAGTGGCAAATTCTAACATTGGAGTAACTCAGCCATACATGATTGATCCAATCACTGATTCCCAGGAAGAAGAGGAGGAGCTACTTGTATAAGGTCACCCATAAGTTGATGCATCAGAATGGTACGTTTAGTGACAGTTACAGTGTTAATCCCCACCCCTGCCTGTTGCCAGACCAAGGCTGTCTGAATTAATTTCTTAGACACTGTCATTGGTGGATTGTAGAACGAACAAAGAAATCTTCAGCCATGATTTTGACTGCTTATTTCAGTCATGATATCTCGTAATACGTACATAAAAAAAAAACACCATATGGACATAAGAAGACAAAGGAAGGTCAAAAACAGAATTTTCATAAGTGACAGTTGAAATAATCTGTTCAATCAATTATTTAGAAAAAAAATATATTTAATATTCAATATTCTGCCTTTGTGTTTTTTCTATCATTTTATCAACGATTCTCTTTGGGTTTTATTTTGTTTTTCAGACAAATCTAGCTCTTTAAACATGCCCCTCTTGACTTTCTATTGACATCTATTGGATAGTGAATTTCCAATAGCCATCATGTAATAAAAAGTGCAATGGAATCTCCTGTCACACTCCCTTTTGCGTGTATTTATATGTAGGCAAAGGAACGTCCCCGTGTGCAGGTGTATATAGATTAATTTGTATTTTTTGTTTCTTTGTTTCTGTGCTGTGTTGCTCATTACCCTCTGACTAATTGTGGCAGGCCTGTAATGTGATTTTAGAGGCAATATACATTGCTGCCCCCTCAAACCGCAGAGGCACATACTTTATCATGGAAATTCCCCCGAGTCTGTGCGCCTATGTGTCCAAACCTTTTCTACATACATTTTTATGCAGGTGTATCTGATCCCTTTAATGTTTGCGTGTTTCAATCTGTCTGTGTGTGCATTTGCAGGAATGATATCATCCATATTCTCCAGACAGCAGCAACGGCTCACTGACTTCATGCAGCACTGTAAAAAACCCAGCAGCCAGCCGGACGGCACCGTCCTTCCCTCAATGGCTCCCATTACAACACTTGGCGCGGGGCGACTGAACAACAATATTAACTGTGACCCTATGGTAGAGGAAATAAAGCTGACCCAGCCCTTAAGAATCACAACCATATACAGCACGTTACGAAAGACAACTAAAAGCACATGTTGTCATTACATCAGGTATGTGATTTAATGCTCAATTATGTAAATGGCTTTTAAAATTGTCCCCTGAAGAGCACCAGCCACCCATCATTTATCTCGCGTCTGTTACATATTTCTCCAGCATTTACCCTTGGAAATGAAGCGAAAAATGAAGCAGCACAGCAACTAGCATGTTACCTTTACAGATTGGTACATAATAACAGACCAGGAATTCCTGGTTTTTATAACACGTAAAAATACTGAATGTAATTTTTTGTTTTAAAGGCACAACCTTAAATCCTAATTCAAACACTTGCTTTGCTGTCTCTTGTCATTTCAATTCTCACTGTGACACTCAGATTATTTTTCAATATGCGTTGCAGGGAAACAAGTTTAGAGTCAAGACCTTCAACATTCTAAGCTCTCAGAAGTCTAAAGGCTAAATGCTCAAACCAGTAACAGAAGGTTTTGGGTAAGTTACTTTCAAAAGTTAATATAACATTATTACTAGTTCTGTGTATTGTATTTTTTTGCAACACGTTACTGCTAAACGGAATAGTACTGTAACATGTTCTGTTTGTAACTCCTTACTCCCCAAAACTGGTAGCAATGACCAGTTATACAGTGTTTTTAATCCTTGATTGCTGTCTCCTGGGTTGCGACAATTAATGCAAGAGATCAAAAATGCTTCAAGAAATGTTTTTCTTGCTTGGACACCACTCTCATGTTAGAAAGGTAAATAAAGGTAATTCTTTGTGCTGAGGTAAACTATTTACGGGTTAAAGCTTCACATTCACTAAACAGGTTTAAGGGTTGGTAACCATCTTTTTTAATCCTTTTGGCAACAACTTAAAAGGAAATCATGAAACTACTTCTAGACAGGTAAACTATTGTCCGGCGTTATATCAAATGTGAAGTCACTGTCCTCCCAAAGGATGTGTGTGTGACTGAGGAGGTGAAGTTCCAACAGAAGGATGTAAGATAAGAAAAGCTTTCATTTCCTCATATGAATAAAACAGGATCTAAACAGCTACTGTTGTGAGGAAAGTTTTGTGCTCGATGGAGCGTCTTCTCACACAGTGGGTTTCACTCCTCTTCCACATTCTTTAGAAGCCACACAAGCACACAAACACCTCACGTCACGTGGCCTTCCCATGAGGACCACATGCAAACACACAAAACCTGTACTAGATCCCACAAGTACTATATGGTCATTCTCATACGCACACGCGCACACACACACACACACACACACGTTTGGCTCCTTTGTCGCGTCGAATCAGGAGCAGCTCCTCTCCATGTTCCCTAAAGTGTGAATCTCTTGCTCGTGCGCTCACCCACCATGTCTAACCGTGATTGATGCTCCACAGACACACTCTCACTCATTGTGTGTGTGTGTGCACATGCATGCCAGTGTTCGACCTTCAAATCACCTTCTGTTCGAACAACCACCCCCTACCACCAGCACCTCCACCTCCAGTCCTCCCTGTCCTCCCTGTTTATGCTTCCGACTCAGTATGCTCTGGCTGATCTCGATTAACATGGTGGACTGGGTCACTGCTGCAAAGGCCACCTGAGAGGGAGGGAGATGTGTGTGTGTGTGTGTGTGTGTGTGTGTGTTGGATGGGGTGACATGAGGGGTTTTAGCATGTCCTGCACAGACTGCTAATTGGCTGTTATATACCCTACGGAGGGGGAGGAACAAAGGGAGGAAGAGGTGGAAGGAAATGATACAGAGGCGGAAAGAGTATAGCAGATTGGTTGTGCAGTGCTTCGTCACCAAGTCACTTTTCCCAATAAACTGTAGCTGAAGTGATAAGACAAAGCGTTTTGTTAAGGCTGCATTATCTGCTCTTTTCTTTTCATGTCTCTAATTCTCCATAAAGTGGTATTTAAAAAGCGGGCAAAGACGGCGATAGGGAGGCGCAAGGGAGGCATAAAGATAAAGACGGAGGCAGAAGCGAGGAGAAACAGAGCGAGCAGACGGCCCTGAAAGAAAAACAGATGATGAAAAAGGACGAGGGTGACAAAGAAAGAGAAGACCAAATAGCTGCAACCGGCAGTGGCCTCGCGGAGAGACATTCTGCCCTCTATTTTTAATGTTTTACACATGTTTTCAAGATGGTGAACTACTCTGTCACCCATCCTCTCATCACTGTAGAAAGTTAGAAAATCTTGCACTATGCTTAACTTTACTCCCAACTAATCTCGCATCCAATTAATCTCCAATTTTAATATGAAGAAAAACAGAACAAAAACCCCCACTCTGTCCTGATATTTCGTTCACTTTCTCCCACCTCTGAATCTGTCATACTATGGCAGCTGGGTCTTCTGTATGTCCCCCTTAGAGAGAAAGAGAAAGGAAAAGAAGATCAAGGATGAGAGGATGTAAGGGGTCTAGCCACCTCCCAATAATTACCCCTCCCTCCGTGCGCTGTCATCCTTTAAGTCGTGTGAAATATAGGCCACCACACTAAATATAATCCAGACTGCTGAGACGGTTTGCCCTCACTTTTATGAACTACTCCCCCATTCTTAAAAAGACCAGACTCATTCACAGGTGTTCTGAAACAAATATCAGATCCTTCTTCTGATACTACCTCACATAATACCCTCACAGCTGCAGTCTAAACTCAAGTTAATGAGGCGTCTCTCTGTTCTATTTTAATTGTGGGTTTGCAATGATAAATCCAGGCAATTTCCCATGAATAAGCAGATAATCCTTTCAAGACATTTTGGAGCTGCAACCAAAGAGAATACACTGAAATTCTGACATTGTGGAGCAAATTATCAGCAGGTGACTGCTGCTTGCTGCTGCTGCCATTGCTGCCCACAAACCAGCAAAATGGTACACATTATGAATGCAAAAAAAATGGAAATGGAAAAAAATACAGGATGGCATGACATTTGATAGGAATTTATTTTTAAATTTAGGGGAAAAAAAACGAATTAATCAAAACAAAATATAAAACAATGAAGAAAATCAATGTCAAAACTGACCTCTCATATGCTTTATTCCATTGGTTCTTTAGTAACGTACGGTCCACTTAAAATGTTTCCATAGACCGCCCTTCCAAAATAAATCAGGTGACAAATGAGGGGACAAAAAGTTGAGAAAAAATAAGGAAAAAGTGAGCAGTAAATGTACTTGTCTGTTATAATGACATCGAAAGGCCTCCTTGATAATGATGTGAATCCTGTCAGCTTAAATCGCGCCTGTTTATGCTCTTTGTTTAACACCATTAACCTTCACAAATGATTTGTTCTGGTCTTCATTCCAGTTGAAACTACATGAAGACACAACATCAGCCCAGACTGGAGTTTACTGAATAATCAATGCCATTTTAAGCCTCGAAACCCACCCATAGGCATTTTGTAAATACATTCTTGAATAATCATGTTCTTACTGCCCGACGCAACATATTGCAGTTTTATAAACCACATTTTATTTGAGTAACTCTTTCTTTACGTTTGTCTACATTAGATAGTAATAGACTGTCTTCAACTTTCTTCCAATAGCACGAAAGCTCAGGCAATGATTATTTTCTCACTCTGGTGCACACCTAAAACCACCAACACTTATACACCATGACAAAACGCTCCAAACCTGACCTTCTGGTAGGGCCCATGGCAGGTTGGAATTTTGAAATGTTTTTAATTTGTGTATCTTTTAACGTAATTTTTTGTTTTCTATATTCAAATCTACTTGTTAATCATCATCAATACAACTAAAAACTTCAAATTAAAATGCAATAAATAAATAAATACATTTTAATACCATCACACACTATCATTCCCCTCAGATTCAGTGTCTGACTGAGGGAAGGCGGAATATGTTTTTTTGGTCATTACAACTGGCATAAGTGGCATAAAGCATATTTAAGGCCCAGTTTTGTCACGTCACGTCCTGCCGTGATGATTCTGTACTGCTCAATGGCAGTACGGTCAGAATTGGATACAAAGTTACCCATTCTTGTTTGATTTGTTTTTCATCAAGTCTCTGAACTGAAGTGAAAAATAATTACATACTTGATCATTAAATACTTGATAACAATATTGCGGATCTCTCTATATCAAGTTGGGCATTCCCATGCCTGCTTATTGAAAAATCTGATAAATTAACACCCCTGCTGTACAAATTTTACAAAGTCAGTGCAGTGACTAAACCCATGTCCGTCGCCTCGTGTCGAGGTCTTTACAGATCAAGATTTTAGGTTCAGATTTGTTAAAGCGGAACTGGCAGCTACCTTTGTTGCAGACACTCACTCAGACATTGCAGGCACACTGACTTGTTAATGATTACAGGTAATGCCATTGTATTATTATTTCCAATCATTAAAATCTATATCCCGCAGACTTCGTTTGGTTTTCCATTTTTGTTGCTTTGAGTGTGTAACAAGTCTTTTACTGATGTGTTTAGAAACGTGGTCCTTTCACTTCTGATTTTTTAACTGTCAGATGTGGGCCGAAGGTAACTAAAGGCTAAAAACCCCTTTAACATCAATGTCAGATGATGCTGAAACAATTCAACCAGCAGATGCCGATGCAGGGACGGTTGTGACAGTCTCAACCAGCATTTTGCTCATTTTCATTCCTAACGTTGTGTCGTACTGGAGCCACCTGGCACAGACGGCGAGACTTGGAATCAGCCCCACTGGAACATTCGCCACCACTGAGACTGCCCTAACTGAGGGCACCTTATACAGACTTTCCCAAATATCACAGCGCGTCGTTTAGGAAGAGTTGTGACTTCATATGCCGAGGTCAGAACTCTGACATTTGTAACAAATGATTCAGTCCTTTATTGATGGAGATGGGCTGGCTGAAGTGTACCACCTCAGGGTAGGCTATAAAACACACACTCTGGGGTTACATGGCTGCGCTGAGCTCAGCAAAACACACACGCTAATGCTTGAAGTGAACATCAAAGTAATACACTCAATATAATACGTACTTGTGAGTAATTCAGACTGATGTCAAAGCCTATAAATCTACAATAGGTAATAATTCAACTTTAGTGCTAATGCTAAACCTAAATCCTTAGGTAGGATTCTTCAACATAAACCCTAGTTCTAGTTTTTAAGTCTAAAATGTGATTGTTTAGCAGCAAGGAATAAATGTTTGTGAGTAAGAGTACAGGAGAGACGGAGCACATTAAAAATCACAGCACAAAGGCCATATATTGCTGTAAGAAAATATATATATATAAGCTGCATACTGACATGCTTCGGGCCTGGCAGGAGCATGTACAGTATATGCTGAATCATATAGCACATGGAGTTTAAATGTGGCGGCATGCTTGACATTTCTCTCACTTTGCAGCCAGCGCGTGTAAGCTATCATTTCACACACTGGGTGGGGAGATGCGGCAATATAGAGACATTAATAAAAGAGAACCTGAAGAGCAAGAGGAAGCATGATTTTAAGTTTAAACAGGTTCACATTCACATCAACATGCTTTTCCTAACTGAATCCAACTGCAGTCTTTTCTGAATCTCATCCCTCTCACTTCCTCTTTCATTTTCACTCTCTGATTCTCAACATATTTCTCACCTCATCACCACCTCCATCCTTCGCACACATAAAGGCACATACGCCCATTACACAGCCGCAGTCTGGTGCCAAAACTGCTATTTTTGGCATCCTATCAGTTATCGTTTCTTTGCTTCCTCTCTCCAATTTTTTCCCCCCCCTCCCTTTTCACCCTTGCCTCTCCCCTCTCTACCTCAAATCCTCCTTTCCTTCAGTTCCTCCCGTGCGACTGTGAACGATTGAGATGCCACAGCGAATGACAGGCTGTGATTGAAAATCCTGTTTAGCAGACTGTTTCCTTCTCGCCTGCCTTCTTCCTCTCATCTTGTTGTTTCTCTTCCTCTCTTCCCCGCTGCTCTCTCTTCCCCCGTCAGCTTCTTCATGGTGGCCGACATTGGCCTCGCTTTGATCCCCCATAATACACTGTGATGTCTGTGTCAGCGTTCAACTTGATCTCACAGAAACTATGTCTAAGCAGCAACAGGCTAAGCTCAGCAGCGCAGCGCAGCGACACCAGGCAACTGTTTTCCCCTGTCGCTCTGTCTCCCATCACAAGCCTTCTTACGCAGTCTCTCGGAGGTGTTAATGTGCATTTATTGTGTGTAAAACAGAACGGGAGGACACGACAGCCATCTCTGTGTTTGCGGTCATCCCCATTTGATTCAGTGCAACATAGCGAGGCT
This sequence comes from Mola mola, assembly GCA_001698575.1. Lineage (NCBI taxonomy): Eukaryota > Metazoa > Chordata > Actinopteri > Tetraodontiformes > Molidae > Mola > Mola mola. The sequence goes on from KV751361.1 coordinate 2,249,791, forward strand.
GGCATCTTCTTTTTTGCAGTGGATTGTGAGATCGTCGTTCCTCCCTGTATCTTCTTGTGTTATCTCATTGTCGCTGTCTGCAACCTGTTCCATCCCACAGTGTGCCGTCTCCCGCTATCTCATCGTCCGTCTTTATGTGACTTATTTATCTCCTTTCTTCTTCCCATTTTTTCCTGACACAGGCGCCCGAGCGGCAGCGCCTCAGTGCACATTAAGCATGGTTGTGTTATGAAAAGTTAACCGATTCTCCATCTGTATATCAGCAGCAATAATGCTGTTTTCCCCTCCATTATAGATCAGTGAATTTCAGTCCAATGTTCTTCTCTGAGTTTAACTGGTAGCATGTTTATTTCCCACAAACATTAGCGTATTTTTGTGCAGGAAATAGGATTCAGGCTTAAGATGCTCATAATATTAACAGTGCACAAGGTATTTTCTTGGCCGTGGACCACCTCCGTATTTACACTTACAAAACTAATATTTGTTTACCTGCCAGTAATTGATTGAATTATGGTGAGGTACACATTTTCAATGAACGGAACAAAACTATTTTGTAGTTCTCAGTGCGCTTCGTTTCATTTCGTTTCGTTTTCTGCCGCTTATCGGGGTCCGGGTCGCAGGGGCAACAGCCTGAGCAGGGAGATCCAGACGCTCCTCTACAATAATTCACTTAATAGTGAAATAATTCACCAAATTGTGACACAGTTATCAGCTCTGCCGCAATTAACATACTATAACAATTATAATTCAGTTTAGCAAACTATTACGCTTCGATGTGAGAATGCTGTCGGATCTTTTCAACATCTATAGTCTCATGGATCACTTATCACACCACATGCAATTAAATCTGTAAGTGATTGATGTCCATCTGTGTATTACCAAGGGTAGAAACAATGCAGTCGCAGCGTAAGCTCAGAACACATTTCAGTTTTGTTTATTCCCAAGGAGCCAACGAGCACGGTTGATGGCAGCCTGTGCGATAAGAGTGACAAAGAGTGCTATACTGTGTGTTTGAGCATATGGCAGCTTTGCAGTATGTGAGGAGATACAGTACCATTAAACAACAGCATCAAATGAGTTCAAATTATAAAGAGAGAGTCTTTTCTCCACACGGGCAGAATGCCAACATTACAGCACACACTGCACGCCTACCATGTTCAGGTATAAATACAAAGATGCAATGTAACTGCTAATTATCCAGCGAGCATCCAGATGCAGATCGCAGCCTAATGTGGTGTAAACTGTATATGGTGTGTTGGTTTGTCCTCGCGTTGCAGATTGGTAATTGGCAGGCTGGAACTGCAGCAGTGTGTTCTGGCATATGGCAGTGTGTTCGCGCGAGGATGAGCACCGTGGATAAGTGAGTCTCAACGATGTCCAACGTGAGATTAATGCTCACGTGTAAGGAATAATGATTTCATTCAAAGAGGAATTTATTGGTAATCATGACAAAAAGTTGAACAGTGTTTGTGTGTGAGATAAATGACTGTTAGAAATGTCCCCACCAATATATGAGCGGTGGAGAAACAATGTCGTAGTGCGTCAGTTCTTGAATGTGGGAGTCCTGGATTAGAATCTCGGTCCCACCGAAGACCCTACTTTATTGATATTACTTCTATTTCTTGTCGTTGTTTACTGTTACCATTTTGCAGCGTATACAGCCTTGCTGCACTTTCTCTTCTCTCTCCTCCGTTTAAGCTTTTGCTACATGCTAAGAGCGGTGTGGGGGGGAGGGGTGTCTTTAAACAAACCCACCGTCTTGCCTGAACCAGCTGGCGAGGACTGAAGTCAGAGAGCAGTAACTCCAGGAAGAGGAAAAGGGTTTTCAGATTTGAAGGCCAAACGTACGTAACAAATATACAGTATGTTGCATCTAAACAAAGTTGCCCAAATTCAGTTTGTATTTTCATGCCTTTGTAATTTTTCTTATTGCTCAGGTCGTGTCGATTCATGTAAACAAACTTAAGCACTTCTAAGGTAAAAGTAAAACATCCATCTCACTACTATTACATCCCAAAAGGTAAACACTGAATCGCAAAAACTCACTAAAAGGATAAACAAAACATGTCCCTGTGTGGTTCAGTGGGACAAATCTGATTGGACATAGGAGCTACTGCCCGATGTGTCTGCTCACAGGTTAGTAATATGGAAATGAACCATACAATTAGTCACTCAGTCTGCCTTGCAGTCTTGTCTGCTTGGTTTATTTCCTTGTCCGTCCACATGACCGCCTCTCCTGTCATCGTGCACAGGTCTTTGTCGTTCAAGTCGGCCGCCGTGTGTGTGTGTGTGTGTACATTGAAAGCAGGCTTCTGGTCGATGCTCTGTGGACGTCACACAGCACATCGACTGTCATAACAGACCTGATTCCCCCTCTGAGGATCACGCATGGTTGAGTGTGATTAGGTTAAACACGCTCTGTGAAATGATGTGATGCGATGTGGCATTGTGTGTCTGGACACACGCACACACACGCCACATTTTTTACGTTGACGCTGAGGATAAACCAGAGCGTGTGAGTGTGCCATTCAGGTGTGTTGTACTTTTTTAGGGGGTACAGCGCTGAAATGTGTGCATATCGGAGTTTTCAATTCTTAATATGTGTGTGCGAGAGAGAGAGCACACACCAAGGACTTTCGTGCTGCTTTCCAGGAGCTGTGACTTTCTGACGCGAGAGTGATTTCAGTCAGCTACGTTACAGCATCCTTTGGTTTAGCTTAGACACACACCAAACACAAACGCTGGCATGCAGGGCCCTGCTCAGCCATTGTTTCTTTAGTGATAACTGCACTAATTCAGGTTCACAGCAGGAGAGGTGGTTAGAAAAGGTGTACCCTCTCAGATAACGATTATTGGTTTCATCCTTGGAATTGTGCAATAAATTTGCTGTGTCTTTTGAAAAGCCCAGAGCCTTCCATCTTAAAACAGTTTGTTGGCCGGACGCTTACGAACGTCTTCATGGCTACAGGGCTGAGTGCACGTGAGCAGTGAGGTCATTGAATTGGCCTAAATAAAAAAGAGAATTGGGAACGTTTTGTCCTTTTGTGACGACAGAAAAGGTTTTCACGCAGTTTCCTTCTTGATATCATCTCTGATCTCATAAGATTGAGATTGCTGTTTTGATAATGGCAGATTACTCTATTGTTTTCACGCAGTTTCCTTCTTGATATCATCTCTGATCTTATAAGATTGAGATTGCTGTTTTGATAATGGCAGATTACTCTAGTTGAACATGACAGGACACGTGTACATATTCCCAGAACGCCGAAGAGCAAATAATATTAAACAGCCGGATGTCACATGACTGGATCAGACTGAACAATCACAAAAAGCTCCGTCACCACCCTAAAATAATAATATTACAGTATTTTTTTTTTGTTTGATTGTCTGTATATTGCAATGTGTTTACAATAATGCGACAAGGAAATAATGCATTAACTTTACTTTACCACTAAAATTCCGGGACAAGCTGCTGTCTTGACAAGAGACGGCTGTGAAAGAATAGAAGACCAAATGTGCAAAAGCCACGTCCGTGTCTGAGAAGACATATTGGACTCAGTGGAATACAGTAAACACACAGAGTTGGTCACTGAGCAACAGACTTCGTTTCATGTTGAACCCTTGACACTAGTGTGAAAAAGCATCTGGTGAGGCCCAACCCAGAGATTTTAAAAAAAATTTTTTTATACAGAGCACACCGACACAGAGATGTGTGTGGAGATAGTGCTTTATTGGATTAGTATTAATGTCCGTGACATATACTTACAGCATATGTTAACACAATTGTTACGGTCCCCGGTGGCCTGGTTATCATTGTGGTGAGATTCGGTTGTTTTTGAGCTTGTTTTTGAGCTTGTCAGGTTGATGTCTGTATTATTTGCCTCTCATTGGAATTAAAGTCCTTGAGTATGTTTTTGCACGTTTTCTGTGAAAGAGCTTTTCATGTGTGATTAATAATTCATTTGTATTGCAGCTCTGGTTTGTAGTTTCTGTATTGGGGGTTTTTGGGGCTTGTATGTTTAACACATTTAAGGTAATGATGTCTAGCCTACATTAGGTTACGTGTCTGACATCAGCTGTCTGACTCGTTTATGTTTGGTCAGGAAATGTTAGTTTTAAGTAGTCTGTCTTTTTGTTTCGTTTGCTTTGTTTATCACCACAGGAAGTTAATTGTTTTTGGTTTTGCTTTAGGGAAAGTTTTTTTTTTGGTTTTGATGTGTTTATGGTTTGCTGCCACCTATGGCTCACCCTCTTTAGTTTTGCTTGGTAATTTGTGTTCATGAATCTGTTCAACCTTTTGCTCTGAAATCAATTACTTTTCTCAATAAATGCTTGTGTTTGCTTTCATCTCATTTTTGCCTAGATTGTTAGACAGACATGCTTTTGCTGTGGACATTAGCCTTGGTTCTAATGTTGTTTTTTCAATCATGGTGCCTTCAATAAAACCTACTGGAAATCTAGTGTCATTTCAATTTAATCAAACATGTAATGTTAATTATATATACATCCACCGCAGTTTTGAATAATTAACACATGCAAGTTCAAAAAAATTACATTCTGCTAGTACAGGGTGATAAGTTTTCTCTTGTAAATGTACTGCCCTGGTCATCTCCCTCCCTGGCACTGAGAACGAGGGTTGCACATTTGTTCTGATGCATTAAACAGAAAACCATTTAGTCCACTGTGAAAGGGGTTATGCCTCATTATGACAGAATAACAGAGCTGAAATGGAGCGAGATCCTTCCCAGTCACTCCATAACAGTAATACTATCAGTGCGCCTGCAGCAGTAGAGGGTAATCCTGGCCATTTAATGTATAGCCACACACTGCACCTCACTCAGGGGCTCAGCAGAAGCTCATATCAGCATCTAACAGACACACACTCTCACATATATACACACATTCATGCACTCTTGGCATCCATGGAAATCCACATTCTCCCTTTGAACTGCCTCTACACTCATTGCGCCGTACTCATAAAAATGCCACATCCAGCACTGCTGAGTGCTTTAGCAGAGTAAAATCTTTTCTCCTACTCTCACCGTCTCATTAATGTCAGGTTTTATAAATCCACTTCAATGGGTCATTTATCGTACATCCTAACAAGACTAATAGACTTGACTTTTGCTTCTACAAAAGTCTTTGGGACCTTATATGTTAAAGGTACTCTACACATGCTTTTGCTCATTCACACAACTATATTTTTAAGGTCAAATGTGTTAAAATGTGTCGCTCAACAATGGTAGGCCACATATTTACAAACACAATTGCTCATACATAGTACATTAAGACACACTGGCAATTTCTTCCTGGGCCTGCTGTCATTTATCTTTATTGAGCCACAGTTATTGAATCATCTGTCCACACTGTCCACTGTTCAAGGCTGAGTGTGTGTGTGTGTGTGTAGGGGTTTCTGTCCTGACTGCTTGCTGAGCAGAACAGGGTCTCCTTCAACTGACTGAGGAAAAATACTCCCCCGCACCACAGTGGATCAATGCATGCGCACACGGTCACACCAACTCCCTCTCAAACAACCCTCTTCAATCTCCACACGTATAAAAGGCCCACCATGTGGAAAAAAACTCAGTTATTTAGCTGACAAATTTTTGTGTCAAAATTAGTGGGCATAACATGCTAGTGGCATCACCCCAGGCATCATTGGTTAACCAGTCAATGTCAAGGCTGAAACATGTCATCAAGCTACTAGATTGCAGTGACCTTTAGTGCAGAATTTCATGGGAGCTAGATGATGCATTTTGACTTAATTTTGGTGAGTCAGCTTGTACCAGGATGAGGTTTGTGTTTGTGGTAGTGGAAACAATGTCTAAACAACTCTTTATGTCATTTTAGACATTCTTTTACAGTTTAACAGGAATTACAATAACACTAATTGCTAGAATGATTTGTTTCTGTGGAGATGTATTGACACCATTATCATGTCAGAACTGTAATATATTCAACTCTTTTGCACACTTTGGGTCCTGTGGCTGTTTGCTAGCTGTTGTGAAAGTTGTCCTTTTTTGTAGTCCTGGTTGTGACTGTGGCTCCTGGTGTGGGCGACCTTTCACGATAGCCAATCCTAAATTCCTGTCTCATTTCTAGTGAATACAGTTCTTGTTCCTTTTAAATGTTCCATATGAAAAATGGCATAGAAATAAAGTGTGATTGATTGATTTATTTAACTTAAAGCAACACACCGCCTTAGTACTCTAGTCTCGTTAATGGAAAAGTGATTTCCCCACTGCAGAATCCCATCCATAAAAGTGTAGTACTACCAGAGAGGGACCTCACAGGTGTAGTATTTGTAGGTAAAAGTTGAAATGATAAATGAATCCATACAACAATTGAATTGACAAAGAAGCCACAAACACAAATAAAACAACACACAATTAAGACAATGATTATGATGCCTTTTTGGGTAGGAAGTGAGCATATTGAATATATTGAACTTGGTCTATTCTTTTGTTGTAACTGTGATTTTGTTGATGAGCTGACCTGAAGGTTTAAATTTAAGTGATTGTCGTATATTAGTGAATATTTACGATCAAAGCGCTGTTTCTGCACCTCTGGTTTTTGTCAGTCTGACTACTTGTTTCGGTTTGTCAGCCTTGGCTATCGTTTTAACTGCTCACTAAAGCTTTAATCTACTGCTGCACTGGATTATTCATAGGCTTACTCTGAATAGTCCTTCACAGTGAGTTTGTTGACTTTCAGCCGTGCTGACAGATCATCACAGAACCAGGAAAAAAATAAAGTGAAATGCTCTTTAGTTATTTAATCCTCTGAATTCTGCAATATTAAAATCTGTTTTCCTTTACTTTCCTATTTTCGATTTTGTTTTCTAGTTGTATCATTTGATTCCCCTATTTTGAGTTCTCCTTTGAGGCAAAATATAAGATCAGGCAAAAGTTAACTCATTATCCTTACTTCTTATCCTGTTCTCATCTTTTTTGTTCTCTGAACTTCAGTCTCTATTTTCATCAACTCGCCTCTAGGTATTGTCCCTTTAACCCGAAAACATTGCTTTTAACTCAGAGGAGTTCAACTCTTGAACTCTTTAAACCTCCAAAAGGAACATTGGGTCCATTTACTGTAGCTCTGTGATCATTTCTGGGTGACTTTGGAGTTCAGTCAGAAAATAAGGGATCAGACAGCTCAGTCTGCAGATGCTCGGGCTATGATTTAGAGAGAAAGAAAGAGGAGAGTGATTCAGAGAGAGGAGAGCAGAGAGCGAGAGAGAGGGGGCAGGAGCAGGGAGATGACAGAAAAACTGGAAACGGAGAGAGAGAGAGAGAAAGAGAGAGAGAGACCTTGAGGGAAACAAAGCTGTGCTTACTGACTTGGCACCCAGGCGGAGGATGAGAGAAGACTGGCAGCTAATGAGGGGGAACTGGAAGGGTGAAGGCCGAGATGGAAAACGAGATAGTGGGAGAGTAAAGCTAATAATACACAAGAGGATTATCTTGCCAATTTTGACACGATTTACCCACCCTGAAGATGTCTCAATCCATCCGTATTTCTGGCTATGTGAGAGCGTACCTGCCCCAATATTGTTGATGTGTGATGCATTTGGATTTTAGGTGTATTGGTTTGGCTCAGACAAAAATAGATGTATAAATTGCAAGAAAAAGAAACAAAGAGCTCGAAGATGACACAAGAAGCACCAGAAAAAAGGCAGGAAAGAAGATAATTGTCTACAACAGAAATTTACCAGTGGGTCAATAGAGAGAGAAAACAAACTAAGATTAAAAAAATAATAGGTTATTGAAAGAGAAGTGAAAACTGGACAACTGGCTTATAAAAAAAATTTAAAGGGTGCTTGTGCTACAGCAACTGTACATACTGGTGAATGGATTAAACATGTGCGTTGGCTTCTCAGTGATAGCGTTGGACTGGTTTATTTTATACCTGACAAATTCGTATCATATGTGTCATTACCTGCTCCGCTGTCATATCGGCCGCGGAAGGTTTCTTTCCTCGCTTCCATTGTTTTTTTTCCTCATACATTATATGTTAGTACACTTAGAATATATCCACACATTCATATTCTCCCATCTAGATTTCTGTAATTCACCACAACTCTGACTTACTGACCCATACACCTCTGACTGGCATCTCAGGTCTTCCCGTCAGAACCTCTTTGTTATTCCGCATGTTAATCTTTAACACAGAGGGTGACCGTTCATTTGCAGCGATAGCACCCAGACTCTGGAACAGTCCCTCCCCTCCCACTGGATATGTTGAGTCTGTAGATATTTTTAGATCTACAAACTTTAGATAGCCTTCCCATGATCTTTAGGTTTCATCTGTGTTTATGTCGCTGTATGTTTTCTGTTTTCGTATATGCACTTGACTGTGTTTGGTATTGTATTTGTATAATCTACATTTTTGAGGATATAAAGCACCCTGTAACCTGTTTAGAAAAAAATATGCTATATAAATAAAGTACTTAGTTCCTTATTTACTTGATTACAACACTTGACATTATTTTTATCAGTCTGGATTTGAGGTTTGAAAAGTTGTTTATAAATCTTTGTTTGTTTATTGCATATGTTTTTGTGGTCAAATACTGCCCCATTGCAGTTAGGGGTCAAAGGCAAACATTATGACACCACTAAGGTTAAGATCAGCCTTTTGTGTTTTATATTAACTTCCTGTCAGATGCTAATTAGAATGAAATCTGCTATGTAGCAGCAGACAGATTGGTCGACCTGAGGTCCTGTCAGTCATTTAGACATAATGGTGAGAGAATAACCGGAAATGAGGACAACTTTGGCACCTGATGACAAACCGCTCAGTATGCTCATGTCTGAGCACACATTTTCACGCTAATATGAGCGTGTACACATGTATTCACATATGATTCAACCATGTTGGCCCTGTCTCCCCCTTCACCCCCACTTTCTCTCTCTCTCTCGCTCTCTCTCTCTCTCTCTCTCTCTCTCTGGTGTTGTGTCTTTGACAAGCTCAGAAAGGTTATAATTGGCACTGGCCCCATGTGGCACTGTATAGATGATGCACAAAAATTAAAGGGGGCACAGATGTAAACAAACACTCTCTGTCTGACACACCCAGATGCTCACACACCTACACACACACACACACACACACACACACACACACACACTGGCTTCCTGCCTGGAGTACATCTTTTCACTTACCACCCATCCTGCAGGCTCCCATGATACATATTTCCCTGATTTGATTTCAGTGTCACACTGATCTCCATCCTCCACCAACTCTTGCTCCCCGCTCTACCAGCATCAAACACACTCCTCTTCTCTCCCTTTCTCCATCTCCTTTTCTTCCTGCTCTACCTCCTTTTGAAGTTTCCATCCTCCCACCTCACCGTGCCTCTCCTGCTCACTCTGATGTTTATATTTTTCTCTCTCTGCTCTCTTACTCCCCCTGTAGCAGGCCAGCAACATGCAAATTATGCCCCACGAGTGCAAAACCTATCCTATGTCAGAAGATGTGCCACACGGGAGTCTTCGTTTATTTGAAGGTGACCTCAGAGAATGGTGGAATGAAAGGATTATATGTGTGCAGTGCACGATTGAGTCGTGTTTAAATACTATAAATGGAGGTTCAAAAAAGATGAGATCCAGTGGTTTATATTCGTAATGGCACAATAATCTAAATTCCTGTAGGATGTTTTAATAATAACATAACTTCATAATTCATAACATATCTTTGCGGAAGAGTATTGCTCAACAAATTGTTAACAATAATACAGACTTTTTGCAAAGGAACATTTTCCTCTACGTTTGAGCCTAAAAACTAGGCCACTAACAACAGATGTTTTGGAATTTCCAAATCAATATTTTTGAAACGTTACTGCTTATATGAAGTGCATCTCAAAAATATTATGGATAAAATTCTCTTTTATCGTAATTTAAGTAAAAAAGTGAAATATTCAAAGCCTTTTTTGTTTTAAATTTGATTATTCTGGCCGCAGTTATTTTGAAATCTGTTTTTTTTTTTTTAGCTGGATGCCATAATTATCAAAATTAAAACAGTAGAATGCTCGAGAAATTTTACTGTAAATAGTCTAGAATGCATAAAATAGTAGATTTTTTGAGATGCATGTAACACAATACACATAATAGAGTGCTGGGAACGATGATTCCATCACACCTAAACATGCATGGCTGTTGTTGTTTTATGTGATTGATGTAGTTGTGCAAGAAACAGCAACAGCATTGTCTACATAAATGAAAAGCAGGTAGTGGTTTTGTCAGTGGGGCTGAAATCAGCTGAGCGCCTCTTAATGACATTAAAGACAAGAGGATTTGTTTTCTACTCATTCTACACATTCATATTTACATCACGTCACCTCATACTATCTCACTAATTCATAGTATCGCTTGCTGTTTTCACTTTTTTGTGCTCTTATTTTGCTCTTTCTGCTTCCTACAATTCTGCCTTTGTATATATATTGTTCTCCTTCTCTTTCTACCACACTTCGTTTGCCGTTGCATTGAAACTTATCTTTGCTTGGGTGTCATTTGTTTGTATGTTTGCAACCTTCTGTATCGGTGTATGCAACCATGTATATTAATTTTTTAGCAGGTTTGTGTGTGTGTGCAGTAGGGTAACTGTCCTCAGGGCAGCTCTTCACACCAGAAGAGAGCAGAGCGGCAACTGACCAGCTGTCCCCCTTGCAGTTAGCAGCATGTTGTCTCTTCTATCTACTTTTCTATCTGTCTCTCTCTCTCTCTCTCTCTCTCTCTCTTTCTCTGTTCATCCGTCATGCTTCACCCTCTCTAACGCTTTCTCTCACCCATTACTCCTCCTTTTCCCTACTTCCTCACACATCATGCACGCTCTTGCCATGCCTCTTTTTCCTCATTCTCATTTTCCTGTTAACCGTTTTTGTTCCGTGTCTCGGTAATGTCGTTCCGCTGTTACCTAAATAACTTCCCACCATCAGTTCTATCATTTGTAACCACGCACAACTCGCATCTTCCTCATTCCCTGAATGAGTCACCGTTTTTTCCTCCTTTCCCTCTCTATCCCCCCCCCCCTTCGCTCTCTCTGTCAAATATGCCAGCCTTAAACTTAACGTCCCAACACTTTCATCCCCTTAGTTCATCTCTTACATTGTATTAAATATACATCTGCCTTTGAAAGGAGTGCAGGAGAGGGTTGAAGGCAGATAAGGAGATCACTCTTTGTCGGAGACGAAAGATGGGGATTTGGCTGCTGTCTTCATTATTGAGAAAAGGGATCAGCAAGCTGCACTCGGGCTTCTCTCCGAACGCTGAAAGATTTCCACATGAACTTAATGCAAACCCCATGGTTTGATGCAGTTGTAAGTTTGCTACAGTGTGCAGTCGTCACAGAAATAAAATCACAAACATGACAGTGAACTTAGTGGTGAAATGCATACTGGCATGATGAATTTTAGCAACTTTCTAACTTTGTTCCCTTGTGATTTGTCAGCAGCGACAATGTTGCTCTTTGCTTTTTAATGTATCTTATTAATAATCTTCACAGCTCAACTTGTTGAAGATGTATGAAGGAGGTGGCACATGATCGGTTTATTTTGTGCGGAAGAAGTATCAAATGATGCAAAAACATCCCTTTCTGTGTGGAGGCACACAGAATCTGAAGCAGAAAGCCTGAGTTAACTAAGACAGCTCTCAAAAAGAAAGCCTGGCTCTGCTGAACATGCTTCAGATTCTACCCCCTCTGGGCCAGAGTTAATTTCCCTTACAAAAAAAAAAAAAGATGAACAATGCTTGTCAATAACCCTTTTATCCACGATTACGACACACACGACCCACTTGAGCTATGCTTTGATCTTTGATAAGAATAACTGTAATAAAATAAATGTCTGTTTTTGTTAATGAGATCAAGCTGGAGTAGAAGTGATAAAATGTCAATGAATGACATTCTCCACCCTCTGTCTGTCTGTACGTGAATCCAAATCCCAAATAGCTGCAAAAATGGGGTCTCTCACGTCTCTGCATGGAGTTAGCATGTTGTGCATATGCTCACAAACCCTGGTGGACAATGAAGCTGTAAGATCATCCAGAAATGCGCCCACACTGAGTCTCAACCCCTCCACCCCGACTCTCTGGACTCCACTCAGTCCACACACTGCCTGATCATCCCACCACCAAACATGTGGTCTTTGTGAGGGAATTATAATTTGTTCTGAGTGGCACATTAATGCGTGCATGAAATATTTAAGTCTTTAAATAGTTAGGGGCACATTTGATGCTGGAAAATAGGTCATAAATGTCTGTTCCAAATTTCAGGGCAATACACACTGCTGCCAAGCTATTTCAGCCTGGACCAAAGTGTTGGAACCACCGGCAGACCAGCAGAGCTGAGCTGCCTGCATGGCTAAAATCTGCCACCAATCAAGTTAAAGAAATTCTACTAAATAGATGTTCAATTTTCAATAATTTATTTATCTGAAAAGCAATATTATTATCATTATTATTTTAATTATTGTTTTAATCCCCAGAAAATTATAATAGAAGTAAGTGGGGTAACATCATTTTCAAAGTGCCAAAAAGTTTTCTATATGAGCCATAAAAATTCAGCTTTATGCAACAATCAAACTGAAAGTTTAATTTACTCCAACCTTTGAAGTGCTAAACATTTCGTCCACGTTTACTGTTCTTGCTCCCCTCAGCCCTGTCTCGTTAGCTCCCCGAATCTTTCTGCTTTCCTCTCAGTTTCTGCCTCGCTCTGCGTCTATGTGGCCTGGAGGATTAAATGTGTTTAATTAAGAGGTGATTATGTGTAGATGGCTTCATACCATCGCAACAGATTGTCATCGCCCTGTATCTCCATCCAGGCCTTCAACACAACACACTACACACACAAACACACACACACACACTACACTTCACACCCTTCCCACTGCTATTATGTCTTTTTTTATTACATTTTTAACTACAGAATTTTTAGCAGCAGTGTATATGGTAAAATGATTCTTTTGTAACTTGTGCTTGAACGTTACAGCCCACATATGACAATACATCCAACCATACAGATAAAGCTGGCAGAGAAAGAGAGTGAAAGCTTTACATAAAAATGAAATACAAAAAATTATTAGTAAAATTCTTCTCCAGCCATCTCCACCCACCTCTCTGCATCTCACCTGCAACCAGAGCGAGCTGGATCTTACGTGCTCAACTTCTGACTTTTAAACTAGTCTACTGTACGCTGCACAGTGACAAGGTCAAACGTTGGAGTAATTCAGCCATACATGTTTGACCCGACACAGATTCTCACGAAGAAGAGGAGGTGCTATTTGTACAAGGTCGCCTAAAAGTTGATGAATCATCAAGTCATCAGGATTAGTCCCTTTGATGTGTCAGAATTGATTTGGGGTTTTTTGGAGACTGTCATTGGTGGACTGGAGAGTGAAAGTCCTCAGCCATGACACTGACAACTTATTTTGATGATTTTGGTGATGTCACGATGTGTGATGTAATACACAAAAACACAATATGATCATTTTAACAGGTCAAAACATGATCTTTTTTTTTTTAGTTATGATGGAGCCAAAACCAATCAGGCCTTTTTTTCCCCAAGAAAATATGTGTCTTTTTGTTATGTGAGATTTAAAAAGCAATCAAGAAAATTGAAGAAATGTTATTAATGAACATTAAAAATCAAAATGCAGAAAATATGGGTCTATGTAAATGCATATCCCCCAAATGCTGATTAGATACTGATGTTAAAGGCTACAGAAAAAAAGGCCAAAGCTCTGTGAGAAAGCCAAGGAGGTAACAGGCGGGAGCGATGGAATAATAAAGAAATGAAAGGAGCAAGGGAGAGCAAGACGGAAGAAAACAGGCCTCTGAGAAGAACAGAATGGGGTGAAAAGGAGGCCAAAAACATGTTCATTGCGATGGTGGGAAGATAAAAGTTTAAGGAGATGCCTCAGTATATTCCCTTTGTCTTTATGTGTGAATAAATACTGCATGTGCCACTGAGTGCATTTGTGGGCATGTGAAATGAAAAAAAACTTTGCGCTAGAAATGAACACGATGACCCGAAGCATTTCTCACAGGGCTGGTTTGGTGAGGGAGCAAAAATAATAAAGACATTTATTTTTAACACTAAAGGATCAATGTCTGGCATGTTTCCTGCTGGAGCTGATGACAAGGACCAAATTGTGAGGCGGCAAAGCGTGCCATCACTCTTGTGTCAAATGAGCCCGCAGGATATGTGGCCACTAATTTCCGTCCATATTCTCTGAAGAAGCACAAAGTTGCATTGAACACGTGTGTGTGTTTGTGGTCAAAACGTCTCGAGAAAGAAGGAGACAGATGGGTCACACAGCATACTCTCAGTGGGGCTTGAAGCTGGAACATGGCTAATTACATCTAAATTAAATATGACCTGTCTGTCTCACTCCTCTGTGTCCGCGGTTGAGATGTGTGCCAGTGTCCGACGGAGAGTCAGAACAGTGTGTCTAAATGTCTAAGCAGGTTCAGTACAAGGGGAAGAGTACACATATACTGTATATGTGCATGTAACGCATGTGTATGTTTGAATGAAAAATACTCTCAGCTTTGTTTGTTTATTGTGAGGGATTTTCAGGGGGCATGGAAATTCGTCACAGTGGATATTAAGCTTGATCCCATTCCTCTCCAATAATCCCCCCCGGTGTCTTAATTGCCCTCAATTTAGACAGTCGCTTGAAGCAAATGAGTCTCATGCAGGGGTGATTGTACAGTGGGAGGGTACAGCAGGGAGCCTGGGGAGATTTGGGAAGTATCTCAACTAAATTGAACCATATTAAATTACTATTTTAAAAAATGATATACATACTGTACGTAGCTAGTCATAACAACTAATCAGCACGTGTTGAGAGTGAATGAAAACCAGTTGTCAACAGCTTAACAGCTTATTGAAAAATTTAACTAAAATTATAGAACTGCTGTCACTGTAGTGTTTGCTGCAAGTGAGCTATTTTGGACTGTGTAATCTTTAGTTGTAGCGACAGCAACTTTTTTTCCTGAGCAATGAAGTCTGACCAGATCGTGACCTCCGATAAGGAAGCTACTACTGGCGGTGGTGCTTAACTCAGCTGGGCTCTGCGGTCCCAACATGACTGGAAACTATCAGCTTGAGACCAGAAGAAACCAGGGTGGTGATGGGGGAGATACAGTACACAGGTGACAGCAGCTCTGCTGAGTATTTGTGCTTCAGACATGGGGAGAGAGAGCGGGTGGGGACAGAAGAACAGCGAGACAGCATCAGGCCTTCAGCAGTGTAGGTATACATGTAGCATATTTTTACATCTTACTCTTCATCTTCATCTTACTGAATTGAAGAATTGCCTTAAAAAAAAAAAATGAAGGCGATTAGGTGATTATAGAAAGACAAACCAGGATAATTGTGGTGATTTGTTTATTTATATTTACATAATGTAATGAGCCATTTAAGCTTGTTTTATAGTTCTGCAAAAGAAAGAAACTGGAATGCGAGTTTTATACACTTAATAGGCTGACTCAGTTACGAAACTTAGAAAACTTGCTGTTCATGTATCCCCCGGATGAAACTGTGCAAGTATGGGGGACTATCGGACTGAGAGGTACAATGTGTCATTTTGAGAAGACAATCCACGGCTAGCTGGTTAGCGTGCAAACTTCAGTGGCTATCTCTCATACAAATCTTTGACATCAGCGTAGCCAGTTCACATTCTGTTTATAATGTTAATGATAATGTGTGTAATATAATAATGTCCTTTTTCTTGTGGCCATACTGTATCTCACACATTGCACCATGAAATACTGTAAATGATATTGACACTGACCCAGAATTCGTCTGAAAGGGTGGAGGCTTCCACTGTGCTAAAAAATTCTTAATTTACCTTATCTCAACAACAATAAATAAAGCACAACAGCTCCTGGACCTGTTTTGTTTGCAAAAAAACCTTTAAAACCGACACAAACACACAGGTGGACTCGGTGGACTAACCGTTGTTGGAGCGCAGAGCCCGTGCAGAGATGCCGTTGGTCCCCATCCCTATTGGGTGATGAACCCCAGTTCCATCCACGACTCCTGCCTCCCCTGGCTGCTTCAAAAGCTCCGTCAGAGTCCTGGTGGGAAGAAGGAAAGCAGAAATGTACGCACCATAGTTCAGTAAACCATCCTAAATACAAAAACAGAATACAGACCCAACAAGTCTCAACTGTCAACAAAATTTCAAACTTGATTCCTCCAGTCTTGTTGAAGATTGAGAAATATATAAAGGTGCTTATGTCGCCATTAACATACATTGTTGCGCTATCCAAACACCCTGCATTTTAACAGTTCTACCTGTAGAGACGTTTGAAACAGATTACCCACGTCCATGAAAACAAAAAAAACCCAAATAAAAAAAAAAACGCTAGGAATTAAATTCGAGACAGAAGAACAGAGAATGAGAAGGATGAGTCCCATGATGTTTACCAACCGGGAGCATCAGTCATTCATAAACTATAAAACATCTTCCTGTCTTGCCAACCCAACTTTCATTGTTTGATGTCTTTGAACAAGCTGTGATGCCTCCTCAAAACTGGAACACAGGCAGGAAAAAGCCTTCCAACATGCAGATTTAACAGAAGCTGCAGCTGTAAACAAGGACATGTAAGACAGACACTAGATGTTAAACACAGTATAAATTACATTTAGAATACCTAATAGATAAATAGCTAAAGTAGCTAAAAGTGACAGAAAACAGTAGAAAGAGTCTGCTATAATTTACAGTGAGTTAAAAAGTAATAGCTACATCGCGAATAGTTAAAAGATATCAGATAAATGGTTAGCATCGTTTGACAAAGGTCATGGATAAATAGAAGGAATGGAATGCCAGATTGAATGAGAAACACTGTTAGTCTGTAGGTGTTCAAAGAAGTGATGTAAAATAAGGATGAGTGCTTACAATAAAGAAAAAAGAAAACGAATGCACAAGAGTCAACAGCAACGTAGTGGAATCAACAAAACATACACATGCTTTGTTCTGTTGTGTGTTAGAAGAAGGTAAAAATGTCTTTTGCTTTAAATTAACCTTTGCAGAGCTGTTACTGAAGGAAAACCAAGCGACTGCTTTTGAGGAGTGAGTAGCCGTGGACCCAAATTTTTAAGCTCAAAAATTGTATTGAGTCAATAATCAGCACAAGAATTATATTTCTCAAAATTTTATGTTTATTGAGGTGGAAAGTTCTCTTCTTTTCCACTTATCATGTCACAAAGATGTGTGTTTTTTTTTCATTTGGGGTTTACTTGTTTAATGCTCCAAAAATGGGTGAAATGTCATGATAGACAGCTGTTCCACGGCTCCACTGCCTGGTCACTACTGCACAGACTCTGAGTGATGGATATTTTGACTTGATTTGCGTGGAAGGATGTCATCCATCTGTATTTATGTCAGTGGTTGAAACCTGAAGACATGACTTCCTGTTAAATGTCAGACAGTATAATAAGCTTAATACCTTTTAAAGGATGCAGGGGAACTTTTCCTAAAGGATTCTTTCTGATGCATGTTGCGCATGGTTTGTTTAAGGAGCTTTACAGTGAGATTTATATGATGCAGGATTGTTGTTATAATGAAACTTTTTTATTAGACTGGATATAAAGGTGATAAATAAAATACTAATTTTATTGTTTTTGAGTTCAAAGTGGATGCATTCTCTTTAAAATGACTGATGAAATGGATATTTGCATTGCAAGTCTCAGAGGGATCCATAAATATATCCTCAATGTGGGAAATGTGTAGAATAAGAGCCTTTTTATTAGCCTGCAGTGAAAAAGTCCCTGTGGGACCAGTAAGCATAAAAACATGAACACCTGAGTCATTTAACATAATGCCATCAAACACAGTGGTCCGACAGTAATTAGTATCAGGTAATATTGTAACGTTTATACTATTCTGTTTTGTATGATTGATTAGTCAACATATTGTTGTTGTTTCAATTTCACCTCAACGTTATGATTCCATCTTATCAATGGTAATGAGTGCTATGAATATTAATTCGGTTTATGGTGCATAGGTTGCGTTTTGTAAAGTTAAAGTAGTCGTTACAATAAGTAAATGCTAACATCTGATACTTTTAATACCTTATACATCTTAATGTATGTATGTACAGTATATGAGCTACACTGCAGTAAGTCATTTGACTTAAGGCAATATTTAAGGGTAACTACACTTTTACCAACAGTCTTACTGTACTTACTGTATGTCATTGGCATTGTTCATGTAATTACCCTCACTGCCAAAGGAGGAAGACAGGTTCCACACTGCAGATTTAAAAGTGAGTTAGCAATTTTAAATGCTGGACGTAAAATTGTATTGTATTTTAGGCACATTGAGGTTTCCTGAAAATATTTACATTTTTCTTTAGAGAGCGATGAATATACAGATGAAGATGCAGTAGCAAAAAAATGAGATTACAAAAGAAGAACTCCCATGAAGGAAAAATATAATTAAAATCAAATTAAGTATTTGTTTAGCTCCCAGAGGAGCAAAACACCAGCTACTGGTGGACAGGGCGGTCTCTAGAGACTGTAGGACCAGGAAGACCAACCGGTGCACTGCCTGGATTGACTACAAGAAAGCCTATGACTCAATGCCACATACAGGGATACTGGAGTGCTTGGAGCTATATAAGATCACCAGGACACTCAGAGCCTTCCTCAAGAACTCGATGGGGCTGTGGAAGATTTCTCTGGAAGCCAATTCCAAGCCAATTGCCTGAGTTAGCATCAAGTGCAGCATATGCCAAGGAGATGCCCTATCCCTGCTGTTCTGCAATGGCCTGAACCCCCTCAGCCAGATCATCACAAAGAGTGGCCTACCGGTTCAGAAATGGAACAACTCTCAGCCACCTCCTCTACATGGATGACATCAAGCTGTATGCAAAAAGTGAACGAGACATCGACTCACTGATCCACATCACCGGGATCTACGGCAATGACATCGACATGTCATTCACGCTAGACAAGTGACGCCGAATGATTTCAAAGAGAGGCAAGATGATCACAAATGAAGGGGTTATAACTACCAGAAGGCAACATAGCTGATGTTCAGGACAGCTACAAATACCTAGGGATCCAACAGGCAAATAGGTATTATGAAGACACCACAAGGAAGTCAGCCACAGCCAAATAGCTACGCAGAGTAAGGCAGGTCCTGAAAAGTCAGCTGAATGGTCAGAACAAGATCCGAGCCATCAACACCTATGCCCTGCCCGTCATCAGATACCCTGCTGGTATAATAACCTGGCCAAAGGAGGTGATAGAAGCCACAGATATCAAGACAAGGAAGCTCCTCACCATGTATGGAGGGTTTCACCCCAAGTCCAGCACCCTGAGGCTGTACACAAAGCGGAAAGAGGGAGGCCAAGGATTAGTGAGCGTCAGAGCCATTATCCAAGATAAAATAAACCAATATCCAGGAATACATCAGGAAGATGGCCCCCAATGATGACCTGCTAAGTGAATGCCTCAGGCAGCAGGAACCCAGTGAGGAGAAGGAAGAAGAAGAGAG
>KV751361.1:2281679-2302067 GCA_001698575.1 Mola mola
TAGAGCTTCAGAAGTGTTGGAGGGCTGTTAAGAAGGCGGGAGCTCCTTCTGTAAAGCATCTTTCACTGCGGGAGATGGAATAGAGGCGAGGGGTAGTGGGGGAAAAAAACGGAGACAGAGAGAGAGCTCATAGCACTGTGGCTGTAAACATCACTTCTCATTGCATGGTGTCCAAAAACTTCACCATTGGGATCTTCAACAACAGACTTGCTATTTGATAACCTTATACAATATAAATGTTTGCTTCATCAGGATTTTTTAAATGTATTTCATTTCAGGAAGTCTTTAATTTTCATTTTATTTAAAACTGTGGTGCTTTTTCAGTCAGACTTTTCTCCAGTCAATTATTTCTTATATATCCCCCGATGCCTCTTGATGACGTTCAACATTTATAGAAATTCATAAAAATTCAGGCTTGTTTTTTTTTTTTTTTTAAAAAAGAGAGCAAAAGGAAAACTATTTTTTAAAATAAACTTTATGAACCGCTGCCCTGACCATGAAATTGATGAAATAAAAAATACGTTGACGCTGTGAACATGTGAAGCAAGTGTTGCTGAATCTGTACAGTTTTTCAACAAAAGCTATTATGGATTGTTAGACAGAGGAAACTATTTTGCTTGACACTATTAAGATTTGAAATTCTCTGGTCTACAAGATTGATGTGAACAATTTTATAGGAGAACAAATGTAGGGCTTTCCCATACATGCAAATGTGCCAGTTTAAGAGATTATTTCTTATTTATGTGTGCAGAATTCAGGAATAGATCATAAAAACACCAGAAACCATTTTATGGAATATGAAATCGTAATATTTCACTGTTTTTATAAAATTTGAATTAGCATCCCTGAGTCTGAAATAAACATATCCCTCTCTACTTGCCAATTCTTCAAAGCGCTCTAATGCACTGCAGTCGGGGTTTGTCCCAGATACGCTGCCTGATTATGTTCCTTGCACATCCCTTCTGTTCTGCAGCGCTGGTGTTTTGGTTGTTAGCAGGCGAGAATCTGCAGGAGGGCAGCAAAACACACATGGTGCACGTGTGTCCACATTTCCAGCTGCATTTTAATGTTCCTGAAAAAAACTCACAGCTCTGTATGTTGATACGTTACGGAGTAGTGTTGAGTTTAAAAGAGGCATGCAGCTTGGCAAATTTATGAGGAGATAAGTGGGGAGGAAGCGGGGGAAACGTGTAAAATGGGGATGAAGATGATGGGTTGTAAAAGGGATGACCGGAATGAGGGTGGAGTGAAGGGATAAAGTGAGTTGTGGTTTGACCATCATGGCTGTCATGTAGAAATGAGAAATCTCAGCTCCCCTGTCATTTTCCATTGACTCTGTGTTATTTTACAGCAGCCCATGGGGAGGATTATATTGTTTTCACTGCAGCTCAAGGGTAAGACATCAAAGTCTCTTCCCCTCTCTCATCGCTCCCTTGCTTTTATTGTTCATCCATCCGTCTATCCACCCATCCATCCTTCTTTCTTTCTGTTCCCCGACCATGCCCAACAGTAACAGGGTTCCCTCAGTCGGCATCAGTGTTGCATCACACTGACATTTATAACGTTGAGACTGCATCTGTATAATTAGACCGCACATATCGACTGTTTGCCTGCTGCCAAATGTGAGCGTGTGTGCGGTACATGTGGGTGTTGGTGCATGTGAGCAAACCGATTTCATATCCTCTTCAAGAGAAAGATATTAACTTCGATGATTTTAATTAAAACTGTGTTCGAGTCACTTTTAAGTCTCTAACTGCGTTCGAGATTTTTGTTTTAAAAAAAGGAAACGCGCTGATACACAGTGTCTCACAGGCATCGCTGTGCATATTACACAACTAATGTGCACAATGAACAACAACAACTCAACACACACAACACCGGCCTCACTGTGACCATCTGAAAACAATGAATTGAAAAATGGAGAATCAGAAAACCAGGCCTGTGTCCAGAGGAAATGGGAGGCTTCCAAAGTACCCTAAAAGATACAGGTAACATACTGAATTAGATTCTTGCTGTTAGTTCTACAGACAGCTCATGTGTCACTCTTACTAATCCTAACAGTAACAGTGTCCTAATCTCAATGCTTTTACCTTTTCATATCTATTATTTAATACCAGACATTTTTCCCTATTCAAGTCAGGTTTTAAACTACCTGTGGTAAAACAGAAAGCTTGTATTTGGAGATATTAAATGTGCAATTGTGAGACAGAGATCTGTAGACCTGTGTGAATACATATGTGTGTGTGTAGTAAGTAAGGGGTTCAGCGAGCAAAATGATATAGTGATGCTATCAGCTGCAGACCTTGAACACCTGTACTCTCATCAATCATCTGACATATTGTACCTCTAACGTACAGAGTAAACCACAAATTAGCTGCCATGGAACAACAGTAGCATAAAAGTCAAAGTTTTGCTGCGAGCTAGATAAGAAGTCTTTTATTAGTTTTGTCTAATTAAAGAGAATCCTCTCATAGCATGCACGTTGGGAAAACAAATCTTTTGTATCTGTCATGTAAATGCAGATTTCAGCCAGTTTCTGTAATGCATTCAGCAGTAATTAATTCAGCCTTGCATCCAGGGCCCATTTCAGCAGTTGGGCTGGTGTTTGGTTTCTGACTGTCTGAACAAAAAGAATTTGGTATTGTGCTGACTAATGGTTCATGCTGGCCTTCTCCTTGTTTCTTAAGAAAATGATGGGTACTGATTTAAACACATATATTTACTTCTAAAATGTATTGGAAAAACTGCTGTCCATAAGGTCAGATAAAATGGAGACACTCAGAATCTCAAACTTGTGTGGATTGTAAACTAACAGTACTCTCACTAATGTTTATTTTGAAGTAGTCGGTCACTTGAACTTATCCATGTATTACTGTCACTTTGTGCAACAATTAACAATGTAGATCTATGGTACATATAAATATAAACTATCAGAACAAACAGCAGAAAGACTGAAGGTTACTATATGTTCTTTATCAAACATTTTATACAAAGGCACTTAGAACGCTTTTAACTTTAACTTCTATTACTCTCTCTCAGCTGGAAGACAAATCTGGCATCATCTGCAAAAGGTGAAAAACTGTTTGCAAAATTGGTGTTAACCTTGATATTGGCATTGCACTCAGTCCGTCACAACTAGTTAGTTTGTTGCCGTGTGTACAAGTATGTGTGAGAGTCTGGGTGACAAGGAAAGGTCGGCTTTTTCAAAGACAAGCTCAAAATGTGTATACACTAAAAAAGATGTTAGCATCATGCATGATGAAGTGTTTGAAATCCACATATTTGATTATTACATCCTGACTACTATGTTTATTTAATGGCTACATACTGTAGCGTGATGGGATTTTTCAGTAAAGACATATATAAAAAAGGTGGCTGCTTTTTAAAGAATCAAGAGAGAAAAAGGAACACATAAAGACAAAGACTGAATGAGACAAGCATACAAATACAGAAAACAAACAAGAATGATTATAAGGGATGAAAGTAGAGAAAAAAGTGATTTTTTTCCTCAATATGGTCCCCATTGAGTTTCCCTTCATTCACACTCTTGTCGCATCTCTGTTCCTCCACAATGCACAAGACGGTTTGGGCAAGCAGAGCTAGAAGGTAAGTATTTTGGGGATTATATAGAAAAGGAATAGGTTGAGACAAAAGGGTGCAGAGGGTTGGTGGAGGGGAGAGGCAGTCAGGATATGAATGAGAAAGCAGAGGATAAGGGGGGAATAAAGAAAAGAGAAAAGTGAGAGGAAAACACAGATCTGCATACAAGATATACAAAACAAACAAGAACAAAATATGCTGGTTGAGGTCTGTTTCTGTTTAGGCTGTTGTTAATAAGAACTGTAGTGTATTGTTCCTAATTAGAAAAGAGGTTGTCATGATCTGCAGAAAAATGATGAAGAGTGAACTGACTGAAAGTGTTACTTAAGTACTGTGGTGAGTGAAGCAATATTATTTAGACGGACAGAGTAAAACAGATTTTACAGTGATAAGTTATGTAAAAATGGTTATGATGGACTTGTACCAGAGGTGGGAATCATGTGTAATAAACAGCTAACTCAAGTTACGGTGATTAAAATAAAACAAGTCACAGTTTTTCAATGTTCTCACCCAATTTTTGAATTGGTTAATAAATTAGCAAAAGATGAGTTTTATCTTCAACACTGGAACCTTTTATAGTCTGCTTACATCCGACACATATTTGTGAAATTAAGCGTGACAACCAAGCCTCAAAAATGGTCTACAACGTAGAGTGAGACTACGAGGGCTAAACACAGGAACACGATTCATCATGGTGACTTACGGCTGCTAGTTAACTCCTCCTATAAACAAACGCAACATTTTCCTAAGACCAAACTGTAGATATACGGTACATGTCAACCTTTACCTTCACTTTACAAACTGCTGTCATCACACACTCAGACTGGTTGAGCAAAAACTGGATTCCATCACCAACTTGGAAAACGTTACTGAACATCACTAACTGCAGTGCCATGCGGGTCCTCACACTCCTCTTAAAAACAACAGACTGTGTCAATCTGAAATCAATGTAGTCATTTTGGATCATTTTTAACATAAAAGTCGCCATGAAGCATCATATATATATCGTATATGCTAACTACAACATCTTTGGTTGCAAAACAACATTAACAGAGTGGGCACAGTGTTCACATTAATGATGTTTGAAGGACGTGTTTTAAACAACAGAGACATAAGTGGCACAAGCGGGTTAATGGTACAACGGCAACAATTTAGCCATGAACTGAAACTGATTATGAGACCCTAAATCAGTGCTGCAATCCTTTTTGGCACTAAAATATGTCTTGTCAATGAAGTCATGATTGATTTGAAACCAACATAGTTTAACCTTAGCCTCATGCCAGCTAATGGGTTAGCCAAAATGTATTCACCTAAAGTTCTCCGTGCGTTTTGTACTGATGATCTTGCTTGATGATCTTCTAGTTTTGGAAAAAACCCTCTCCAACAAAGCCGGCGGTCGCCTCTGGTCTCCTACGTCCTGGTAGGTTGCCAGGTTTGGGCACGTTGCAGTTGTATGTTGAACACAAAATGTATCTCCTAAATTTCTAGAAAAAAAATGTAAGTCTCATGAACAAAATCAAAGCAAAATTGAATCTTTTATAAATGTTTGTCCAAGCAAGTCTAAAAATCCACAAAATTGTGACTTAAGACTGACTCAGGTCCCAAGCCTCTGCCTGGTGCACAGAAACATTTTGGTAAATCCCGTAAAGCTGTATGACTTTAGGCTACTATTCTTAGCCTTTGGACTAACCAGGTTGTTGCACAGCAACAGCTACTAGCATATTGGTAGTCATCTTGCTCACATCAAACCTTTACCACAATGTATTTTGGGAAAACATTGAGTCAAATTCCACTGGGAGGTTTCCTTTGGCAAGGCCTTAGTTATTATTAAAATTATAGGTTAATAAAACAACCCGATTGCGTCCACAAAGCAATGGTATGGTTGCCTTTTTTAGCTTTCAACAATGTGTAATCTCAGGCCCATCAGGCCCAACAAGTTGTTTTTGTTTTTTTTTTAGCGTATTAGTCCTTTATGTATGTATAATCCATTAGAAATAGTAGTAGTAACAGATAACTGGCTACATTATTCATTTTAAATAAATACCCATTAATGTCCTTTCAACACACTTTATACTTTGACTTAGTATCAGATATAAGCGAAAGATAGATAGATAGATAGATAGGTAGATAGATAGATAGATAGACAGATAGACAGATGGATAGATTGTGACTTAGAGGATGAAAAGATACAGAGATAACCAGCCACTCTCCACAGAGAGTGTTAATGCTTGTTACCGCGCTCCAGCAAGCAGCTACATGTAAGTAGTTGATTTTCTGTCAGGATGACTTGTAGCCACCGTCAATCCACTGGGACAAGACCATTAATAGGATCACTTGAGTGAAAATGGAGCCCATGTTGGACGACCTGTTCAAAAACTCAATGTAGAATATCCACAGGCTCAGAGACGCAGAATGCGGCACACACAGTTGACTGTCTCTTGCTCTTATGAGTTGGCAAAACATGTTTAGACTGAATGTTGTGGGTACTGTAAATTCACACAGTTTAACAAAGGAGCTTCCCACAAAACCTCCTACACTGCCTCCAAATTAGATGGTCAAAAGTGACGCAGATCCTTGTTCACAACCCACAGCCCTGCCAAAATATAAACCTCCCATTATGCAGTGATCACTCCTAATCTTTCTGCTTTTGAAACATAAAGTAAAATTTGATGATTGAACTATGCATCATATGTTAATATCTTATGATTGATGAGAAACTATAATTTCCATTTACAAATTCTATTATGCTTTGATGGGGAAATACTTATGCTATGAGCAAAAGTTTCTGTATTTTACTTTAAATACATGAACCTATTGCATAAATTTTATGCAAATATTCATATTCAGAGCTACAGTATAAATCCTTCTGTTTGCCATTCAACACAGTATTCACAAGGTATTCAAAAACAAATTGGAAATTTAATAGGCAGGCATAAGCATTGCGTCTTCTCTCACAAGTAGCCCTTTTTATTATTGTGCATGCAATGATTGAAGCAACTACCGTAAGTAGGACAAACTCTTATTGAGCTTTCCAAAGGTAAAATTACATTTTGATTGCATTGTAAGAAACTGATAGTGTCTACTGCATTTTCTTATCTTTACTCTGTGTTTTCATATATCTTGTTAAATTCCTTGAAATGTGCTGTGTGGTGTTGCACTAATGAACTGACCTTGCCAAATGCTATGTCATCTCGTCTTTAAACCCGCCCATATGCCAAGCGTACTTTTTGACCTGATACACAGCACCTGTATTGTTTTCTTGCTGAAGGCCCCAGAGGACAACAAGAGAGGTAGATAAGGTAAGGGGAGTAGAAATAATGGGGTACATTAGGAATGGGAAGATTGTACGAAGGAGTGGGGCTAGAATAGAGACAAAAGAGTCTTTTGGATGCACTGCGGCAACAGTTGATCTGAGGATGTTCTAGGCTCTGCAGCAATCTGTCTCACTGGGCTCTGCTGCACTGAGCTGTGGTGTGGAGTCGAAACCAGCTGATACAGCTGGTTTAACGGATCAAACATGTAAGATGACACACCACTGTGAATATATAGACAGCATGTATACAAGCCGTGGTGTAAGAAGAATACTGTAGATCTTTCAAATAAGTTTTAATGTAATATTACACTTTACAACTGGATTATTAATTGCTGATTTTCATTCAAACTCTAAATATAATCACACTCTGTAAATTAATAATATTTACATGTCAAATCTGCAAAGTAGCACGTAATAAAAGTATTAAATCTAACACAAGTACCTCCTAATTCTACTTTAGGACAATTCAGCAAACATTTATAATTACATTCCAGTAATGCTTACAACATTAAACAGGTGTTTTATCATTTGCTTTTTTGTCAGTGGTTCTACGCCACCAAAGTATGAGTTAGATTTCCAGATGGACTGTGTTAAAATATTCTTTTAAATATTAATAACTCGTAAACTGTATATGACCTGACATTCAACTTTGCTGTCATGATTGTGGATTGTTGAGGCAGAGGACCAAAGACAGACGGTTCAGCCATTTATCTATTAGTAAAGCCAAAGGTGAGCTTATAGGTCATAAGGCAAACCAGCAGTTCAACGACTCCTGAGAAGAAAATCCAAAATGTGAAGAACAGCAAGGTATGGAACACAGATGAACAAAATGTCTTAAAACACAGGCAACACACAGGGAATGCTAAAAGGCGAGCACACAATGTAAAACGACCCGTCTGCAACAAAAAAGGGAGGCCGCCTCTTAAAATACACAACGATGGTAAGGTTAGCAAGACACAGATGAAAATAATCAGAATGACGGAAGAGGAAGGAAGTGCGCAGCAGGAAAAAACACACAATGACAGGACTATAACTTTGAACATGTGGTAAATAACTACACAATCAAATTGAAATTCCAGCCAATGCTAACAAATGGGGATTTTTGGAATTTTGGTATTTTTTTCTGACCTTCATTTAACCTACAAGGGCCAAAATTTAATCAAAGTTGAAGTTAAAGTTGAAGCCAATACCAGTAGAAACTCACAGAAAAAAGATCAAATAAAATTTGAGGATTTGTCCAAAATTGTGGATGGTGGATGGCTTACAGTCAAACAAAAGGAACCAAAAACACTAAGAATGAATGATAGACATGATTTCAAAGTCTGTATAGAAGATCTAGGCCCAACTGCAAAACACTAATTTGTAGGAAAGGGAAATAAAGTGCAGACAGTAAGGAAACATTTATCACATTCTGATGGCATAAGGCAAATGGTTCAGTATGTAGCACCCCTTACCCGTCATAAAAGCTATAAACAATACTTCACTGAGTCAACTGCACTTTTCATACTGCAGCAGCTTCAAAAAGTTTATTTCTGGGGCTAAATTAAGAGGAGGAGGAGGAGAGTGTTAGATTAATAAATCTCACTGCTTCTAACAAAGGAGGTGAAATCAACAATGATGCCCAAGGTTATGAGGTTATGCTGTCAATTTAACAAACTGTTTAATGTACTGTTATGCCTGTTGCTGCGTTTCTTTTGTTGAAATTTTAATAGAATTTTTGCCTCCCTGAAAACTTATCTTCGAGTTAAAAAAGCAATTCATCATCACTTTATTCCGCCTGACCGACCTCCAAAAACACACACACGACAAACTAAATTTGGACTACACCTTACTACATAACGTTATTCATTGATGCAGAGCCGTGTGCCTGAGTTTATCTCTGGCCTCTAAACACCTGTCACAGGGGTGATGAAAAGCACCACTGCGGCTCGACAATAAAGGAAATAGAAAGCGCTGCTGATGAAACACAGTGCAGTAAAGGAACAGAATGGCAAATGGAAATGGTTGTTTGGCCACCCAGTGGGTCATTCAATCACCTCTGCCCTTGAACAAATGGCTCTATAGTGGAATAACCTATGGTAAGTGGTATAATGTCGCTAAAGGAAGAGATGCTGAGTCTGTTGGGGTAAATATGTCTATATCTAGTAGATATAGCGGTGTGTCTCCTCCTGATTTCTTCTCTTTCTCTTTATTTTTTGGCTCATGCATTAATTCTAATATAAGATAAAGACGTGACCAAACACAAAATAATTAATTCATTTATGGAAGGTAAAGATTTATTTAAAATGTGTATCCCCCATCTAAAAATGTAATCAACCCGTAAACATAACACCAGGTTGGCATCTTTAGTGTCAATAACTGCAATTAAACACTTGCAATGACTTTGTAATGACTCTTTTGTAATGAGTCAATGTTGAGGAAATTTTTCCCACTCTTCTTTGCAGAAGAGTTTAATCGCAGCCTCAGTGGGACTCACATGAACTGCTCTGTATTGCACAGCATCTCGATTAGATGCAAGTCAATACTTTGACGAGGCTGCTCTAAAACCTGGATGGAGTTGCCTGAGTCCTTCGGATCATTTGCCCTGCTGCGTGATTTAACTACGCTTGAGCATTAGCTCGCAAACTGATGGGCGAACATTTGCCCTCAGGACTTTCTGGCAGAGAAGAATTCATGGTTCCATCAGGACCATCATCCATGTCTGGAAGGGCCGTCACACTACCACCACCGTGTTTGACTGTTGGTATGATGTCATTGTGGAATGCTTTGTTTGCTTTACATCAGATATAATTGAACACATGTCTTCTGAAAAGTTTCACCTTCAACTCATCACTCATAGGTGACATGATCATCAACATGCAACTGATTTATTTTGTGTGCTCTCATGCCTCAGTACCCTCCTCATCCTCATCCCCAGAAAATCAGAACATTTTCACTTGTAATGTAAGTTCCCATCGCTGAATCAATATTTTAGGATTTGGTTCATTTTTAATTTAGCTTTTCCACATTTTCTAAATAAGAGATGTTGGAGCAGCAGACGGACTGAGAGCTAAAGAAAGACAGAAAACATAAACAGCCACTTGGGAGGTGAGAATGTAGGGGGCGTGAGGACATGGTTGGGGGGTATTGTACAATCACAATGAGAGGCATGCATGTGTACGTGTATGCACATGTCTGCATGTGTGTTTTGCGCTATACATCAGTGCACTGTTGCCTGCCTGACCTAAGGCATTACCACCTTAACAGCTCTGGCTGGATTTATTTGTTGAGTTTTCACACACACACATACATACTAACACACACACACACACACATTCTTGCTCACAGCTGGGTGAAAATGTCTTGCTGTCAAGCATTTACAGGTTGACAATGAATTTAAAATGTGATGCTCATGACTGGATGATATAAGCAATTTCACTGGGGTTTATCCATCCTGCACCAAAAAGCAAAGTAGCCTCACAGCGTTCTTTGTCTTTCAGAGGCAAACTGTCCAGAATGAACACTTTTGATTTCATAATCAGGTTCCGATCTTCTGTGCAGTTTTTCTGCACAAAAAAACTTTTTCATTCAGAATTACAACCAGGCATAACTCACACAAATTATGTCCATTTATTTCTTTTCACTATAAACATGTTAGTAAACATAGACTGTATATAAATGCAATCTAAGTATCATTGCTGTACATGCGGATATCCAGCATCCACTGCAGTAACTATCAGTAACTGTCTGATCAAAAGCACCTTCAAACATACGTTCTTATAGCATACACAATAGCAGTCTCTATTTTAAAGTTAGGCATAACCCTTTTGTCAATTAAAAGTAATGCAAATAAAAAGATGTAACCTGCCAGCACTGCCGTTTAAACAATATTCCAAACAAAATTGTATGCAGCAGTGACTCTGGACAGGGCTTTTTGAGGAGGAGGCTGATTAAAGAAAGATGATCAAATCAAATCAGAAATACAGAAGATCCATCAGCGAAACAGTCCGTTTTAAAATGATCACTAAGCCCTGAAGTTATGTCTCTTATTCACACAACACAATGCCTGATTTTCATGACGTCGTGCTTACATTGAGCCTTGCAGAGAAGTGCTTCACACATGCTTATGGCAAATACACAATGTCCTGTCAGCAGAACAGCCGTAATGTTTGAAATCTTATGAAGGTCTTTGAAATCTTGAACCAGGAGGAGGGGACTCCATTCTGATTCAAGATTGATGATGAAAAATAAGCCCTAAAGTTTCTTTTTTGCAGCTCACCAGTCATCCACAGCTCTCAGGGCTCAACAGCTGAAATACAACAGCTCAGCCATTTACCACTCAGCACCTCTGTCTCTATCTTGTGTCCATTTCTTTCTTTTTCCACCATTCTCTCCATCCTTCATGCTTCACTGGATTGTCCTTTTGCAGGCCTCTTTATCAGTGGTCACCTACAGTGGTCAGCACTGCTGCCTACCTTCACATTCTCCCTACAAATCAGCCTTTCTTGAATATTGTCTCCTTTTGTCTGTCTGTTCTGTCTTTGTTTGTCATGTTTTTCTTCTTTGTTGTGCTGCATGGTTTTCACTGACTGCTTCTCCGCCTTCTCCTCTGAGTTAAGATTCACCTCTTTGTGATGACACCATGGTAGTACAACAAAGGGCAAGCTTGCAGTGATTCATCTTATGCCATGGTACCTGTGGTTCTTTGGTATTGTGAAACGCTGCAAGCCAGAGAGATGGGTGCTTTGGAGAATACCCGAAACATAATTCTTTGACAAAACTTAGGTCTTATAGACAACAAGCCCTTGTCTCAAAATGACAAAGTACAAGAAACATTGATATTGCTTATTTAAGAAAAAGAAGCCACAGTGTAAAACTACTGCATTCCAAACGCTTCTCAACCGAAAGTACTCCTTATGGATCAATATAACCATGTGAAGAAGTATTATTTACTGTGCAAACAGCATTTTAATGGTTTTTGTGGTCAAGATGAAGGTAAGTAGTTTTTAATGTTGGCGTCTACGGCTTATATTAATATTTCACACTGTAAAAGATAAAATTCTGATATTCCATTAGTAGATTCTGTAAAATTGCACAATAATCCCTTGGAAAACTAGTAGAATAAAGTATTTGACTGAATATTTCAAGTCCAATATCACCATGAAAAACCTATATATGCCACTTCTGTAGTTCAGTTCAGTTAAGACTTAGATTAATAAAACTACATTACTGAGATGCAAGACCTTTGAGTCAAGAGAAGTCACACACTTTTATCACTTTACCATTGACAGCAACATATGCATTTGTTTTCCAATTGTTAGTAAGTGATGGGATGTTTAGAGCAAGAAGATTTTTGCAAGGATAGGTGCATCTGTTTATGGATGAAATATGCTTTCTATTGTTGGGATTTTTGCTCCATATCTCTTTTAAAAATCTGAGTTGTCTGTGTGTTTGGCTGGCCCAAATGATGCTGTGCTGATTATAAAGTTGCTCTTCACTGTTTGTTTCTGGAGTTAAAACCTCTTCAGACCCTAACAATGCACACTTTCATCCAGTGGAATAGAATAGAACTGTTGCAAAATCAATTGCTTTGTTTGCCCCAGATTTAATATGAAATTGCATGATTGCGTTAGTTTTCTAGAACATACTGTATGTGTGTTAATTTGACATAAAAAAAAAGTTGTTTGCTTGATTTTAAAGAGGACTGAAAATAATAGCCTGTCTTATTAAGATTAGACAAGATGAAACAAGTAAACTTTTATTGATTTCTCATGGGGAGTTTCATTTTGACATAGCAGCAAAGGGGAAGAAAAATAGCATCACAAAGGAACAAAAGCAGCAAAAAAAAAACAAAGAAGGGAGCAATGGGGAGTAAAAGTATTTTTTTTTCCACTGACTTTCGATTGGAGGAAGCACATGCACAAATGTAACAGCAAATGGAATTAAAGTGAACACCAAAATGGAACAAAATGATCACAAAAGGAAACAAATGCAACAACTACATGAACCAAAAGCACCCTCCTCTGACTGCCATTGAGGCATGGACATGCACAAATGTAGCAGTAAAAGGGAACAAAAGTAGGAGCGATGAAAAACAAAAGTAGCTTTATCCACTGACTTCCACTGAGGCTTGACACATGTCAAGTCCGTGGAAGGCCAATGTGAAAGTATGACCTGCTTGTGAAGAGGAATAGTGTCAAAGTATTCCCTCCATTCACATGTTAAAATTTACCCATAACTGCTTGACACTGGGGAGAAAATGTTTCAAGAGCTGCCAGCTTTCATTGTGTTTTTGCTGGTTCACTGCTGTGTAAAAGTAATGGGCAGTGATGTCCACCGCTGTTTGTCTCTCTCCTGTCTTCTTCCTCCCTGAATGAGGAGATCCAGTAACAACAGGATTTAAAAGGCGACCCCCATGGTTCAACTCTTAACACCCAGGCCAGTCACACCCGGTGTACACACTGTCTCTGTGTCTTCCTGTTAGCCCTCACACACGCACACACACTCCCCTGTTATGTGTACTAGAATTAGCTGTTGGCTGCACTCCAGTCAGATCAGCTCAATAATCCACCCTTCCCAAAACCACCTCTCCCTCATATCATTGTTCACTGGAGGCGGCTCATTGCCACAGTCATAGTTGTGTCACAGCAATCAATCAATTGTCAATTTGAAATGGCTACCCCAGCGAAAATGTAATACTACTGCACTGTGATTTCTCTCCAAACTCCTCCCTTCCAATCACCTGACATCTGTCCTTTGGAGTGTTCATCCTACTGCTTGACCTCCATCTGCTCCCCTCTCTCTCTCTCTCTCTGCTCCTCGGTCAGGAAGTCCAGTGCTCCCTTTTGGTAACAGACATCACAACGCTTCATCGCCTCACTGTGTTACAATTCGTTATCCAATTAGAGACCATCATACATGTGCGGATCTACATACAAACACGCAAGTCTTTTCACACAATGAAGACCAGAGCTGCAATAACTGGTTGGGTAATTGATTAGCCAGCTGAAAGATAATAAATCAGCTATTATTTTATTATGTTTTATATTATTATGCTTATATATATATGTTATATATTGTTTCAGTTAACCGAAAATATCACTCCAGCTTCTTAATTATGCTGCTTTTGTTGTTGTTTGGACAAGCAATTTGAAGAGACCACATTGAGGAAAATCATGATGTTTTTTCCACAATAAATAAATCAATTCATTGTGAAAACAATCTCCCAATTAATCAACAATGAAAATATTTGTCTGCGGCAATCCTAATGCTCAAATATTTGTAGTCAAGTCAAATCAAGTCAAAGTTCATTTATATAGCACATTTAAATAACCTCAGTTGACCAAGGTGCTGCACAATAATTAAAATAAGATATCAGCACAACCTGAGTACATAAAATATATAAATAGGCTATGATAAAATTTAAAAAAATAATGAATAGGCAATACAACTAAGCAAGTGAAATCTCTAAAACAGCAATAAAATCATGGTAAAAACAAAATAAAATGAATTAAGTAAAAGCTGTCTTGCCTAGCTGGGACTGAACACCAAAGAGAAAAGATGGGTTTTCAGCAAAGTCTTCAATTCCTCAAATGATTGTTGCACTCTGATCTCAAGAGGTAGGCTGTTCCACAGCTTTGGTCCACCACTGAAAAGGCTGGATCTCCCCGTGTGCTTAGATTGGACCAAGGTACTGCCAGGAGCAGCTGGCTGGAAGACCTCAGTGCTCTGGCAGTAGTATGAGGCTGTATGAGCTCAGATATATAAGATGGTGCCAAGCCATTTAAACATTTAAAAACAATTAATAAAACTTTCAAATGTATGCTGAAATCAACAGGGAAACGGTGCAAGGACGCAAGAACATGAGTGATGTAGTCACGACTTTTCTTTCCAGTTAACGGGCAGCTGCATTTTGTTTTACCTGCAGGCGGCGCAACGATGACTGTTCAAGACTAACAAAGAATTACAGTACTCTAAAAGTGATGTGACAAAGCAATGAATGACTCTCTCAAACTCGTATCTTGGGAGATAAGGCTTTATCTTCACAAGGAGTCTTAAATGAAAGAAGCTTGTTTTGAGCTTATCTGCTTATCAAAACGTAAGCCCCTGTCAAAAATTACACCAAGGTTTCTTGCAAAATGATGACAGTGAGAATCAAGGGTGCCAATGGCGCTGTCAAAGCCTTCCAAAAGGTTTAATTGACCAAATAAAATGATCTCAGTTTTATTTTTGTTCAAGTTGAGGAAGTTTACTTCCATCCAAGATTGAATATCCCGTAGACAGTCAAGCAAAACCTGGATTGAGGCTCGATCATTTGTTTTTGAGGGCAGAAAGATTTCTACATCATCTGCAAAACAATGAAAAGAAACATTGTACTGCCTAAAAATGGACCCCAAAAGAAGCATATATAATGAAAAAAGGAGGGGGCCCAAAACAGATCCCTGAAGCACCCCACAGCTCAGCGGTAAGGTGGCTGAAGAATACTGGCCCAGCTGGACAAAAAAACTCCTGTCTGAGATGTAGGACTGAAACCATTTGAGGGCCGTACCCCAAATGTCAACACGACGGTCTAAACTTGACAGCAGAATATTGTGATCCACCGTATCAAATATGCAGACCAATGTAATATTTCAATTAGATTTTACTAAATTGTACATGTGACATTGTAAGACAGTGTAGTCAGTACAGTGAAATGACACTTCACTTCATTATTTTAAGAATTTGAGGTTTGACTCGTGTGTTGACCTCTCTGCAGTTTAGTGAAGCGTTGACTGTATATCTCTTTCAGTAGAGAGACTGCTGTAGATCGGTTAGCTTAGCAGAAGTTGGTGTCTTGTTAGCTTTTTCCAACATGCACCAAGTTTATTTACATGTTGTGTGCTATGTCCGTGAAGGTTCTCAGTCATCCAGGTCATCTTGATCTCGAAGTGTTTAGTAGGAAGCAACTGGACTTCTTATCTTGTTTGAAGACGTTTCGCCTCTCATCCGAAAGGCTTCTTCAGTTCTGAGGGTCAGTGCGGGAAACCCAGGTATTTAACCCCGAGTGGGTAGAGACAATCACCAACAAAGAGGACGTGTTTGAAAACAACAGCTCGAGAAACTAGAGCAATATGACTCCTTGTTACTCAAGCAATTTACCCATCACTGATGAAACTGAAACTACTGATATTCAAGTATTATTATTTACTTCAAGAAAATTGTGTTTTGGTATGGGGGTTGGATTTTAACACAGTGAGATCAATGAACCTTAAAAAAACAACAACAACAAAAAAAAATCAACAGTCACAACTTTTTACAAATTTGGCTGTTCATGATCACTGGATTTATCCACAACTAACTCAGAATTCAAATGTATTCGTAACAGCTACAGTTTGTGTAGTAATATTAATACTGCATTCTTCATTTCCACCTGCCATTTGTGGCACAATTCTGCCACACTGGCTAGAACTTCAACTTTTATCAAAGACCCAGATATTTTCTCTGGCAGGTCTCGTCATTTGTACTGCTGATTCAAGTGGGAGTTTTCAATAGGTAGAAGAGCTCAATCCATCCATCCAACCAACCAGGAATTCAAACTAATAATATGAAAATGGTGGCATTGTTATCATCATCTGCTTTATGGACTCACAGAAAATCATCACTCCCTGCTATCCAGAGTATCATTCATGCAATGCATCCACCTTTCTCAGCTCATACCTGGAGTTGGTCATATCAGTCTGTCCTCCTTGACTCTTCTCCAGCCCAAGCTTGGTGAAAATCCCCACCAGCACCATGATGGCCACCACTCCACAGATAATATACACAATCATGTGGGTTCTATCGCGGTCTGGTTCCTGGTGGACATCTGTTACGGGTGCCGCTGGTCGGCCGGTGTTTGCCCACACTGGCGTATCGTAGTTGGAGCAGGAAGTCTGGTCCAAACTGTGGATTTTGAACTGGCAGCAGAAGCGGTAGAAACAGGAGCCACAGCAGAACAGGTAGATACCAGCATTGCAGTTGAAGGGCGGGTCCCACTGGCCCATGACATCATAGTAACCCCAGCAACGGTTACCAGCAGTTGGAAATGCTTTGTCATCATCTGGTGTGGGTGTTACCAATGCGGCCTCTGGCACCACAGTGGGTACTGTTGTCAGGTTGCTGGTAGAAACCTGGGCCAAAGCCTGACCTGGTGGCCGAGAGTTCAGTCCACCCAGAGAGGTCAAACACAGAAGAAAGGCCAGTGGGAGGCTTACCAAGAGTGGGTGCATGGAGATGGCCATCTTGAAATTTTTCCAACGTTTTTTGATGGCTCAGTGCTGATGTGTAATTGTTAGGCCAAAACTAAAGCTCCTAGGTAAAAAAAAAAAAAACAAAGAACAAAAGTTAAATATCGGTCCAGATGAATCTCAAGGGCTTTCAGATATTAGATAACATCTTGTAGTCTAGCTTCAATACATAATGTTCAGTTAGTGTTGTATGAGTCATCACTGCACACAGTTACAGAAAACTAAATTGTTGTCAAGGGGCCAGGCAGAATTGAATGAAGGAATTCAATCTCCCATCTCAATATGCTCCTAACAGGGGTGAATGAGTCCCCTGTGAGAGTACGCTCAGACGCACAGACACTCTCACAGTCCTGCAGTTTACTGTACAGTCTGTGTGTACAGTATAAAGGAAAGAAATATAACTAACTACAGGAAATGTCACCTTTCACAAAGCCATATTTCATCAGCAGACAGCAGAGGCGGTTGTAGACAATTCCAAATCTGCGTTGGAGGGAATCCAGTTAGGAGGGTGTGTTACGTGCAAAAGGACTTGCCTCTGGCATTTCCAGCCATATGCTCCCCCGCCGAGTGGATAAATAATCCGTGAGAAGTTAGAACTCCTTGGCTCCACAAAAAGAGAAAAATAATGCAGATTCCTCTAAAAGTTGCAAATCATCATTGGCTCCTGAACACAAAAAACTTTTCACTTATGCCCCTGAGTAGATAACGACTCTAAGGCTCAACACATGAGGCCAAGTTATTTCTGTATTCTGTTGTCCTGGAGAAAACTTTGACCGTAGTGAAGATGTCTTCACTTCTCCCTCTTGGATCTTAACTTGCATCTATCATTATTCTCTCAGTGGCACTGTTCAAAAGATGCCGTTTTATTTTTGAGGTGGCCATCTTTTCCATGCACCTGGGTCCACTCTGGGGGGACTTTACTCCCTCCTCAAGATGTGTAGGTCCAGTCTGTCAGGCGTGATATTAAATACTGAGCTTTTGTTTTGTAAAAACTGTGTCCAATTGCCTCTTCCTCTTTCCAGCCCCAACAGGCAACAGCTGCTGTTGTT
This sequence comes from Mola mola, assembly GCA_001698575.1. Taxonomy (NCBI): domain Eukaryota; kingdom Metazoa; phylum Chordata; class Actinopteri; order Tetraodontiformes; family Molidae; genus Mola; species Mola mola. Next base: position 2,299,886 of record KV751361.1, read on the forward strand.
TAAACCATTACTCCAGGCTCGCACGAAGCTGAAATCCTGGGATGATTCCAGTCCAAAAGGGTCCCTCTTGGCGCTGAGGTGTTTTCTCTCTCTATCTCTCTCTCATACACACACACACACACACACACTCGCACATGCACACAGACTCTTTCACAAACTGTTACAGCCCCCCCCAAAGTCAGCGCTCTGTCAGTGTCAGTCCGCAGCTTTCAAGAGACACACAGGGAGTCCAGTGCCTCTTTTTTGGGTTCCTTGGCTCCTGTTGCTGCAGCGCTGCTGATACTCCTCCTGGATCCTAAGATTTGCAACAGACCCGGGACAACGACAGCTGGGCGCTCTGTCAGCTCGCTCCGTCCTGCCCTACAAGTGTTCAAGCTGAGGAGGGGAAGGAGAGATGGGAGGGCTGACACTGAATCACTGATCTTAATGTCTGAGCATCCAAGGCTCGAGAGAAGCTGTAAAAGGAGATTCTGTATTTACTTGACCAGAGTGGAGTGTCCCAGATAATGGATTGGTCTTTGATGCTTTTGGTTTCTTTTTCCTTGATTTACTATTGGCACCGTTTTTGATTAAGCTTCTTTGTTTACACTCTGATCCTAATCTCCTCTATCCTCCCTTTGATATTTTTTCCTCCCTCCTCCCTCCCCAACAACTTACCTCACCCTTCCCTTCTTAGATGAGCTATGTGGGCTTTTGTTGATTTTCTGAAGAAATATCAGCGTAGGGGGGCCAGAGAGGCTATGCCTGCCCTCTGCACTTTCAGCGGTGCGCTTGCACAAGTCTCACGGGAATGAAAAACTCCCTCAGTCCGTTTGCATGGCAGAGACAAGTGGAAATGCGACAGCCAAACAGTTGAGTGGCAACAAGGGCAAATCAAAAAAGATCCTGTTTTCAGAAGAAGTCCCCTAGGAAATATAGGACTGTCTGCAGCAGAAGCTCTTTGTGGTTGTTGTTGTTGGTGTTGCTTCAATAACTCAGTTGCCAGTTTCTCAAATTTCCTTTTGCATCATGGCAGTTTTTTTGTTTTTTTCCCATATGGACCGGAAAAAAGACAAAAAAAAAAAAAAGTCAAAGCAATAATATGCAACAGATAATTAAGCAAATGTTGCGCTTGATCCCAAATTTCTCATGCAATAGATTTTGCTGTCATTTGAGTCCGTCTCCAGCTGTGACTTCTTTGAAAACAGGCATAATTTGATATATATGTATAGGAATTTTATATATATATCATATGTATGTGTTTTCACTGGTGCTCTGCTTGTGGGATGCTCCAAACAGAGGGAAGAGAAAGGAGAAGCAATAAAATGCTTGTTTTTTTTCTTTATTCTATCCTCCCCATCTGTTGTTGTTTCTTCAAGAGTCTGTATTCCCGTATTTCCTCAGTGCGTCTGTGTCCTGTCTGTTGGCGATGCCTGTGCCACCGCTGCTGCCGCTCTCTGGCAGGAGTGGACGACAATGACTCTCACACGATCTCTCTCTCCCCCCTCTCTAGCTCACTCCTCCCTCTCTCGCTCACTCCTCCCCTTCCTTGTGGTGTCGCTCCTTCTCTGTCTCTCTGTCTCTCTCTCTCTCTCACACACACACACACATGTGTGTTAACATCTTTTGTAATCATAGCTTGCTAATTCTCTCTTTCATTCTCTTCCTCTCGCTTTCGATGTCACTATCGCTCTCTCCTCACCCAGTGTTGTCCCGTGTTTGTTGTTTCTTTTGAGGCTCCTGAATATGAAAAAAATCACTTTTTGGTTATCGTCCTCCATGTCTACACTCTCAGTCCTGTTTTTTTAAACTATCCATTTTATATCCATTTACATCTATTACATTTTTCATTTCTTTTGGCTGCATCTTGTTACTCGTTTCTTCCTTTTCCCCCATAGTTATCATCTTTCATCCATTCTCCTTCCATTGTTTCCATGATTATTTCATTTTAACTTCGCATTTTTTTTCTCACAAGGGAGCATTGCTGACTGAGCACTAATACCTTTATGCACATCCTTGGCTTTGTGTGAGCATGTCTGGAACTTGTGTGGTGCTGCAGACTGAAGCAGATGATTCAGGGAACGAGTGACGGCGAGGGAAAAAAAGAGGAAAGGAGGAAAATCAACAAAGAGGAAGGGATAGACGGAAGGGAGGGGAGCGGCCACCAACGGGAGAGGATAGAAGGGGTTTGATAGAGAGTAAC
>KV751361.1:2302984-2337321 GCA_001698575.1 Mola mola
GATGGAATAGGAGGAGGAGTCCTCAGGGAGAGATGGGGAGCAGATTGAATGGGAGATCTGTCTTAAATCATTTCTCTCTCTCTCTCTCTCTCTCTGCTTGGCTATGGTCTCAGAGCACACATTTTCCACCCTCTGTGTTTGTCCTACTTGTTTTTGCTTTCTTTAATCTGCACCGCTCATTCAGTCGTAGTTTCATAAAGACATTTTAGGGTTTTGATTTAAAGCTACCGTCTGTCTGGACTTATTTACCAGAAGCAGACAAGCCTACATTAGAAAAAATTTTCTTTCATTTATGCTCCTTATATAAAGGCTGGCTGCAAATGTGCAGTATTTATATAAATGGTTAATGGCAAATGTGCTGTATTTATATAGCGCTTTTTTTTTTTTAGCTGTTTTCAACCACTCAGAGCGCTTTTACAACACAGCATTTGCATTCAGCTATCCACACACCGGTGGCAGTGACTACCTCGCAAGGTGCCACCTGCTCATCAGGAGCATTAACCATTCACACATTCATACACTGATGGTGCAGCATCAGGAGCAATTTGGGGCTCACTGTCTTGCTCAAGGACGTTTCGACATGGTAACTGCAGGGTCTGGGATTGAATCAGGTCATTTCTCTCTCTATATATATATAAAGAAATTCATTATAATTAGGGAAGTCAGCATTGTAACTAAAATTTGAGTAACATAATAGAATTATTGTGAAAATGAAACAGAATATATAATATAACTGGAATTTTGCATCTACAGTAGTATAATGTAGAGGAGTTCACACAGCTCTAACATTGGTCTGAATTCTTAAAGATAGAAATCTGTTGTCTGATTATTATGTCATCCTTTAACCCTTTTTACACAGATTTCGACGGTCCCTAACCTCACATGGTCAGTTCTCCTTTCCCATCAAGTTACCATTAGTGCAATGAATTATTTTAACCATCAGTTTTAAGATCTGGCACAAGTAGTACTTGGTGTTGTTTAGGAAAATAACATGATTTGTGTTGAAATACCTAGTTTTATCACCACAAACCACAAAAAAATGTTCTCAAGTTTTTTTTTTTAGAAATATACATTCGTTGTCTCCAAATTTGGTTGGACTGTCAGTTGAAGTGGTCTTGACCCATGATTTCTTTCTTGGCAAGTGTCTCCCCTTGGTTTTGGATGACCACCATCCCTTGCTGCTCCTGACGAGGAAAATCAGCTCATGTACATGTAATCTGTAGTCATTAATCATCTCACTCTTGTTATTCGACCCATAAAATCTACCTAGACATTTTTTCAGACAAAGTAAACTGCCTCATGGCAACAGCACTCCCTACTGGCAGTGGTCCTTCCAGGAGGACAATGTGCTCTTCCACACTACAAAAACCATTCAGAATTAGTGCAGTATGAGCACAAATAGGGAGTTGAGGGGGTTGAGCAGGCCTTCAGTCTCCCCAGATCCCTATTAGATCTGACACACCGGAGCAGGATGGATCCACAGAGGTAACAGCTTGTAACCCACAGGATTCGATGGGTCCACGCCCCAACACCAAAACCCTAGTATTGTTTCACCTCCTAAAGGTCATGAATCTATGTTTCAATCTGATCCAAGTCTGATCTATGATGGGGCCTCTATGGATCGCCCCAGGGACACTCCATTAGATTTGGATCTAGGGAATTTTAAATGCTCTAAGCTCTTTCTCGTGTTCCTTCTGCAGTTCCATGAATGCCAGGATCAAGGGTTCCCCCTAGAACCTTGTATGATCAATGAGTGAATAACAGTAACATTAGCTCAGTGATCATTATTTTTCACTTTAACTCTCAGTTGTTTTAATGTTGTTGCTGATTAGTCTAAGTAGTTTCCCGAGGTACCATTGAAACGTATGCAGATTTAACACATCTTTGGTTTGCAGAAGAGAAATGAGGATATACTGTTGCTGATCACATCAGGAAAATGTATTCCTAGTAATTATTCTGTTTTGACAGCATTCCATCTTCAAGTCAGTAGCAGCATTTGGTGGATCTTCAAGAGATCTCTCTGTAACTTTCTGACAAAGCCACAAGAAGTATATTGTTTCGGTCCATTTCAATCCCCTTTCCTATTCCTCTGTTTGTCACTTCGCTCTTTTATCCCAGTGCCTGTCTCCATCTTGGTTCTCTCCTTTTTCCTTACCCATCATTACATTTTATAGAAAACTCAATACAGATAAATGTGCTGAGTTTCCTCAAAGCCAACCTCATTCTTTCTCTTCATCTCGATCACCTGCCACCTCCGCTGCCACTTAAAACTACATCACTTCTTTACCTTCGCTTCCTCGCCTCTACGTTACATAGCGTCTTCCCATCCTTTCATCAAAATATCTCACTTTCCAATGTATGTGCCATGCCACACATGTCATTCCCACTCATTGCGTCACTGTCTTCACAAGCTGGACCTGCTCGTCTTTCTTGTACTCTCTGGCTGTCGCCTGGCATAGATTAGGTCGAGGTGGAGATGAAGACAGAGAAAAAGGATGTTGTGTGTCACCACCTGAGACAAGGCTATGAGAGAATACAATGAGGGAGGGAGAGGAAGAATCCAAATAAGGGACAGACTTTGAAAATTCTCATTTCAAAGAACAAAGATAAAGAAAGGAAAATAATTCACAAGTCACAGAGAAAAGGACACAGACTAAGTGACTAAGTTAAATTGAAATAAAAGAGTCTGATGGCATCTTCAGAGCTGATGGATCCGCCTTGTCCAGCTCTTTTTTCGCTGGAGTGCCCCGGTAACTTTGTTCTCGACTGCAAAAGCCAGATATCGTATTGACGCAATTTATTCAAAGTTAGCATAAACTTTTATTTCCATCTGTTTAATGGGACAAAATAAGATTTTTATGATCTATGTTGTAACTAGGAATGTTTCTGCTGCTATTTTTCTTCTGACCACGAATATTGCATATTTCAATGCAAAACACCAAAGCTTTGCTTTAAAATGAATCACACTGCTGCCCATCATAAGCCCTATTGACACTATTGCTAATTGACACTATTGCCACGACACTGCTTAATCAGCTGATGTCACTTGTTTGAGCAGTTTCATTCTCCAATTTCCCACAGGGTATTGAGCCTGTTTTAACTGGAATGGTACGTTACGGACATAAAACTGAACCTCTCTGCAGAGCAGACAGCATGTATTGTAGCAGTCGAGTTAATACAACACACAACATTGATAAAGATTTTGTGTCTCTCAAGTTTTACCCTGACATTGTGGGAAAGGCCCTTGTGTTTTTGTTGAGCGTAAGATGAGAATATCAGTCTGTCCTATTGTTTTTTTCAATTAGGACTACTGCTAACAACAGGTTAGCTTAGTGAAGTGGAAAATCATAAAACAAGTGAAACCAGCTGGCCTGATTCTGTAAAACTCTAGCAAGCACTAGTTCTGAAATCGTACAAAAGCAATGAATTTTCAAAAAACAACTTTAAAAGCAATTTGTGCTAGGTTTTTGTTTTGCTGATGCTTTTGTTGTGACTTTCTTAAGTCTTGTTATGACTGTGAGGTTGCTAAATAGGCAGCAAACTCCAGAAAATGCACTTATGCAAGAAATTGTCCAGAATTTTCATTTAGTAAACATCAGTGGTGCATCCAGCTTCTAGAGTTGATGTTATGCTAAAATGCTGCTTTGTATTCAGCAAACAATTACAAGAGACGTGCTTCTTATCTAAGTCTTTAGATGTCAAAATATTGTTTTAAGACTGAAACTACACTTTATATGTGTAGGAATTCAGACAGTGTCTGGCTGTGTGGAATTCTAATCAGCATAAGTACAAAGTTGTGTCTCAAAGGTTAAAGATAAAAATAAAAAGTCAACACTGTCTCACTGGAGGTTTTAAGATGTTTCCAGGCTCTCGTCATTGCTGCCCTCTTTCAGTAAAAGTTTAATTTACAAGCGAACCACCCCTCCTCCGGGCCTGCTATATCTTATTCCCAGGTGTGTCACTTTTTGTTCTGGGATCCCTGTTTTCAACCCTCTCATCTTCTCCTCCTCTTTAGTCAAAGGAAAGTGCACAAAGAACTCACTCTGTCAGTTTAGACAAAAAAGCGAAGTCCTATTGTAAAACAAGAGGCTTGCTCTAAACTCTCAGTAATATAGTATTGGGTCTCTTCCATTTCTTCCTTCTAGTTTTTTTTGTTTATTATTTGAATACATAAATTTTGATCATTGCTTGTGTATCTATGCACCATTGTCTATTTCCATTACTGTCCTTTTTTTCCCCGGTTTGCTTCTATTTTACTCAATTAAGAAAGCCTACATAATTGACCCTTCCATGGGCTGCTATTAATACATTTAGTTACTGATGACGATTTTAAGTCATGTATTTATAGACCAACTCCAGTGATTGATCAAACTCTTAAAAACTCACTTCTCTTCCACAAGATCCCTTTTCTAATCTTAAAATGGCTTCAATGTAATTATCTAAGTTGTGGGGCTGTATGAATGTGACACTGTAGTCCCAAACCATCTCCACTAACTGGTCTGTCCCTCGACCGTGGCTAGAATGACCCATAGCTTCTCCTGCGGACTTCTCCTGACTTTTAAACTACTGTACTATATGCTGCAATCTGGCAAGTTCTAACATTTGAGTACTTCAGACATTTTTTAACCAGACACAGAGGAGCAGGAGCTATTTGTACAAGCTTGTATATAAGACCACCTTCACATATCATCAGGATTGATTTCAAATGAGTTTGAAGAGAATATAAAAGCTGGCCATTGTAGCAATGAAGAAAAGTGAGGCAATTCTAATAGCTGCACATTAATAACGACATATCCACCTTTGTATAAATACAGTCCAACGGAAAAAGACACAAAATTAACGTTGTGCAGGCCTGTATAGTTGAATTATTTGCAAGCGCAGACAGGAGTTGACACACAAGTTGCGAGACTGGATGTAAATGGTCAGAAATTCACCAGGAGAGCAAAGGAGCAGGCAATCCTGTGCAAGGCTCTACAGCTCGTCAGTCATGCATCCATATTTTTTCTCCTCTTGTACTTGTATATTTCTTCTTTGTCCCCAATATCCTACTGTTTCCAGCTCTATTCCTAACCTGACACAAAGAAGAGTGTAATTAACCCAAGAGAAGAGAGCTACAAAAACACTAACATGCTACGGCCAAGTTTTAGACAAGAAAAATTTCCAAATGAACGACGTGAGTTGATAAAGAAATGAATGAACTTGTTTCTATATAAGTCCTTCCTGCTGTTTTTATCTAGTACTATCCTGTAACAAATTGGCAACCTGCATAGTGTTCTTAGGCTCAATCTAGATGGAACCTTTTATGGAATATAGATATAGATGTAGATAAAAGATGGCTTTATGGATGAAAATGAGAGTCAGCATTAGAGCTACCAATCCACCAGAGCAGCAAATGACCAAGGAGTCACAGGATAGATAACGTTCTTCAGTCATCAGTAGCAGTCATCGAAAGAGGATAATCCAGCGGCGTTGATGTGGGAGGTCTGGGTCATTATTAGCAGTCCATCTCTGTTTCATCCTGATGCATTCTCTGTCCCCTACAAAGCTATCGAATTGTGTGTGTGTGTGTGTGTGTGTGTGTGTGTGTGTGTGTGTGTGTGTTTGTGTGTCAACAGGGACAGCCTCAGTAACTCAATCAGCCAGTCAGAAATGAGATCTGTCCTCACTTGTTCCTGAGAAAGCAGGTCATAGTGGAAAGGGATGCAGAGAGAAGAGTGGGCTATTGAGTAATACAGACAGAAAGGCTAAAAAATTGTGTGATAAAGGGGAATAAGACCAGAAAGGATGACAGAAGAAAAACACTGTATGTGGTTCTCCATCTCTTTTATAAATGAGTAAGAAGAATGATTTGTCATTGTTTTATGGCTTTTTGTCCCTTGTTCAGTAGTTTGTATTGTCTGTAATTGTTTCTTTGTGCGTCTTAAGTCTTCTCTGTATATTTTTGTAGTCATTTTGTGTCTTGATACTGTGGACCCTTGACCTCCAAATCCATCAAGCGTGTCACTTAGTGCTAATTTGTGCCAGGTACAAGGTAGAGCCTGAAATTTTAAGTCATTTTAAATGAATTTCTGGCACAGGAGCTCTCTGACCAGTTGTGCCTTTTGACCTCTGCTCAGTAGGTCAGCTCGGTAACGTGTGCATTAGAGAGAGTTAGACAGAGTTGCATTACAAAAGTCCTTGTTGAGGTGGACACTTCTAGCTTGCCCTCACTCGCTCCTTCTCTCTCCTTCGGCTAAAGTTTGGTGACACAAAGCGGATTTGTAAAATCCAGCCAGTTATTGCAGCTCAGGGATTTATGTGCGCACACGCACATGCAAGCAGTACAATATGAGTCAATAATCAACTTATTTGCACACATACTATTCCAAAACTATTCTCTTGCTCATTTTAGATGATTTACAGCAGGTACCACTTACCTGCCACTTTATGTGTCTGTACTTAGTGGGTGTGCGCACAGTTTGAATTTATGGATTTTGGTGGTGGATTAGCCTTGCTCACGGCTGATGTTTTCATCATCAAGGCTCCTAAACTTGCGGATGACTCATATTTGGTCCAGTGCCGCTAATGACATCACTGCACATTTTACAGTGCCTATCCCCGGAGCTGTTTATCCAACGACTCTATATTTATCATCTCATCACACCCACAGAAACATATTCCAACTTGCACCGTCCTTCAACTGAACGCCAGGAAGAGCCCAGGAGCACCTTTAAGCTCCATGATGGTTCTTAAACTTGAGATCTCATATATTTTATAGTGTGTAAATATGTGATAGAGAAAGCAAAGCGCTTCTGGTAGGATATTCTTCCTGATTTAATCTATAATGTTCATGCTGAGATGGCAGAATCAGAGTCAGAGCTTCCTCTTTAATTTGATTCTTTAAACTTAGAAGGAAAGCTGAAGTTAGGGGGGTTTCTGGCAGCAACTGAGCTACTTTTTGAGAAAGTAATCATGTTAATGTTTGATTTTATGACTTGAAAACTCGAATATCAAAACTTTAATCCATTAAAATATGAATTCACAACAGTCCCATGTTTATCATTCAGCTGTGAAGTCCTGACTCTTATTGTAGTGTTGGTGACTGCACCTTGTACTTATCAGATTTATTGATGTTATCCCATTAAATCCCTGATTTTGACAACAAACTGCACCTTTTTTCTCCCCCTTCCTTTCCTAAAGACAACTCTGAAGTTATTTAACAGCAAAACCACCTTGGGTATGACTAAGATAGATGTTCACTACTTTTAAGCTTCACTTGCAGTCGATTATCTGAATAAATCTTACTTTGTTTGTGCTTCATCATGGCTCTAAATCTTTACTGAGCGTTTATAATTGAGTCTTTTTATTCAACAGTCATAGTGACAGGTGTTAGTATTATTTTGTCCACTTCTTTCATTTCAAAGTACCTTATGCTAAAGGCCTCTGAAAATAAAAGTAGCAATATATCAATCAGTATGTAAATATACAGTAAATAGAATAAAAAAAAAACAATTTCCCCACTCCTCCTCTCTGTGGGCGGTCTTGTGTCTCCTTCAGGCTCGGCTCCTCTACCAGAGGCCTGGGAGCCTGAGGGTCCTGCGCAGGATCTTAGTTGTTCCTCGGATTGTGCTCTTCTGGACAGAGATCTCAGATGTTATTCCTGGGATTTGTTGGAGTCACTCTCCCAGCTTGGGGGTTACAGCCCCGAGTGCTCCTATCACCACGGGTACCACTGATGCCTTTACTCCCCACATGCTCTCCAGCTCCTCTTTCAGTCTTTGGTATTTCTGGAGCTTCTCGTGTTCCTTCTTCCGGATGTCGCTATAACTTGGGATTGTGACATCTATCACTACCGCCTTCTTCTCATGCTTGTTGACCACCACGATATCCAGTTGATTAGCCACCACCATCTTAACGGTGAGGATCTGGAAGTCCCACAGGTTCTTAGTTCGGTCATTCTCAATCACCTTAGGATGTGTTGCCCACTTTGATACTGGAACCTCCACCCCATACTCAGCGCAGATGTTTCTGTATATTATGCTGGCCACTTGGTTGTGACGCTCCAATTATGGCTTACCTGCCAGCATCTTGCACCCTGCAGTTATGTGCTGCACTGCTTCAGGGGCGTCTTTGCACAATCTGCACCTTGGGTCTTGTTTGGTGTGGCAGACCCCGACCTCTATCGATCTTGTGTTCAAGGCCTGCTCTTGTGCTACCATGATATGTGCCTCTGTGCTGTCCTTGAGACCAGCCTTCTCCAGCCGCTGAAAACAGCCATCCTCTGTCAGTAGTACATCCGTGCAGGGGCTTGTCCCTCCATGATGGTCTCTCTTCTTCTTCCTTCTCCTCACTGTGTTTCTGCTACATGATGCATTCACTTAGCAGGTCATCATTGGGGGCCATCTTCAGTGGATAAGTGAGTCGATGTTTCACTCACTTTTCGCATATAGCTTGATGTCATCCATGTAGAGGTGGCTTGTTCCATTTCTGAAGCGGTATCCAAGGCCACTCTTTGTGATGATCTGGCTGAGGGGGTTCAGGCCAACGCAGATAAGAGCAGGGGGATAGGGCATCCCCTTGGTATATGCCGCCCTTAATGCTAACTTTGGCAATTGGCCTTGAATTGGCTTCCAGAGTAATCTTCCACAGCCCCATCGAGTTCTTGATGAAGGCTTTTAGTGTCCCGTTGATCTTGTATAGCTCCAAGCACTCCAGTATCCATCTATGTGGCATTGAGTCATAGGCTTTCTTTTAGTCAATCCAAGCAGTGCACAGGTTGGTCTTCCTGGTCTTACAGTCTCTAGAGACAGCCCTGTCAACCAGTGGCTGGGGTTTGGCTCCCCTGGTGTCACTACCAACTCCTTTCTGGTCCCTGCTCATGTATTGAGCCACATGCCTGCTCATCTTGGCCGCAATGATGCGTGACAGAAGCTACTATGTCCGCAGAGGCAGGTTATTGGCTGGTAGTTGGATGGAATTTTTCCCTTCTGGGGGTCCTCCACGATCAGAACTGTCTGACCTTGGGTCAACCACGCTGGATGGGTCCCATCTTTTAGCAACTGGTTCATCTGAGTTGCAAGGCGTTCGTGGAATGCAGTTAGTTTTGTTTAGCCAGTAGCTGTGGCTGTGTATATATATTTATATATAAACAAGATGGTGGTGGCTAATCAACCAGATATCATAGTGGACAACAAGCAGGAGAAGAAGGCGGTAGTGGTAGATTTCGCAATCCCAAGTGATAGCAACATCAGGATGAAAGAACAAGAGAAGCTTGAAAATACCAAGGGCTATAATATCAGCGTTTTCTTACCTGAATTTATTTGTAGAGTTACGATAGAACTTAAAACCATGTGTATACACAAATGATGAAGGCTCAGTTTTCTTTGTAATCACAAATTGACAACAATATTATAAACTGTTAAATGTTTAATACATTGACCAAATGTACGAAATAACCATGAAATTCATGCCCTTTCAAAATTAACTATACCAAGCAAGTGTCCTAGTCATTTCAAATGAGTATACGATGATGTTCATATTGAAATGTGTTGGCCTTCATTAAATGGTTTATTGGCCTATAATTACTAGTCAATCTAAAGAAAAAAAAAATGTGATTTTCATTTTTGATCATCAGAAAAAAATTCTAGACTCATTACACATGCTGAAAAGTTTCAAGCATTTTACTATTTTGATTATTATCAAATTATCTTAATTTCAATATATATCTCAAAATTTTAGAATATTTTAATGTAACTGTATAAGCCAGAATCATCAAAATGAAAACAATTCAGTTACCAAAAAAACTGAACTGAACATGATATTGTACCTTTTTGAGATGCACTTGTATTTTGAATTACATTTTAGCAAAATTCTCGACTTCTCGATTCAACATCTTTCAACTTCTTTCTTCACTTCACCACTTACTTCATGATACACCGAATGGATGTCTTTATATAAAGAATTGTGGATGTGGCTGAATGCTGATTGCAGATAGTGTATACACTTAATTTGAACATTTTTCTCCATTCATTAGTGAATGAGGCCCACTATTCCTAACATGCAGCTACATTATTTCACATCAGCAGTTATTTAGAACTGTGCACACTATAAGTGTGGTGTAACCCCTTCATGCCTGAGCTTAAAATGTCTCATTTACTTAATCCTCTCTGCATCTGCGTAGACACAAGGCCACAATGAACTCTCTTCATCATTCCCTCTCTTTGGCAATGAGCCAAGCCCCCCCGCCCCCCCCCAACATGTGCAGAGGACCCTTGTTGTGGTCCTAAACCAGATTTTACCTGATGTCTCAGCAGATCTCAGTGCAAACACATAACAAAGAGGACAAACACCGAAATGTAATTCATCTCATATTTAAAATGAGGGAAAAAGGTATGTGCCCTGGAATTTGATCAAGATCTCAAAAGAAAAAGTGCAAAGCTGTCAGCTCTCATTTTCATTGCTTCATTTCACTCTACAAATAAACCTTGAAATGTATTAAACTGAAGAAATAGAGTTAGGAAATTTAATAGATTAATTTAATAAACTTTTACAAAAAAACTATAAAAGACTCAAATCCCCCCCCAAAAATACAAGCTGTGCTTGACTCGATGAGCTCAGCGGTACCTGATACATTTTTAAATACCAGATCTTGTTAACTGATCACGCATACCTTTTGTCAGCTTGTACACTGTCACACACACACACGACCACACATTTATAGAGACGATATGAAGGTGTTTAAGGTGTGTGGATGCTGTGCCTGTGTCTGCTTATACAGATACAGGAAATTCAAAGACAGAACGGTTACGAGGAACATTATTATGCGCTCTTTGCATTGAGTTAACCCCTCAAGCCATGTGATCATCAATAATGTTCACAAGGTCATTTTCCCGTCTGTAATGATACTTGACACACAGATGGAAATGCACAGACACACTATTTTTCTCTCGTAATTACGTTTTTAAATTTTACTCGACCATTAATGCGTTATCCCTGCACTAATAGACTTTCAATACTTTTGTCATTGGTAATGTAATCACCTCACAGCCAGAGAGAACTGTAGCTCAAACATTCACCATAATAATAATCATCATCCTAATTGGTATCGATGTAAATGAATGGGTATTTAAAGCTCAGAGAAGACTGCTCTGGAAGATTATTTTGTTTGAAAATATGTTGAACAGCTGCCTTAGGGGGGAGACATGGCTGTGTCGTGTTGTGGAACAATGAAACACTGTGCTGTGAGAAAACTGATGACTTTGTGTTACTGTGTTATCACAAGTATCTTTCCCTGTGCGGATATGGACATGTTTTTAGTTATAAGTGAACATATGGAGTTCAGTAGAAATAATTGTTTCAGATGGTCCCTCTTGATAGCAGATTGAAGGTGGTTTCATTAAAAATTTCTTTAAAATTGTTCAGATGCATCACTTTTGGAATAGCATACCTGTTTCTTGTTAAGGCTTGAATGCAAATATTATTTAGTTAATAACAGGGTCGATTCTAAGCAAGACAGTTTCGGGGGGCCCTGCTTCGCACTGGATTGAAATATCCATAGAACAATCTATCACACGCAATTATAACCAATATTTTAATTTAATTTATACCTCTGACAGCATGATGAGCCACAGTTCTTTTTAAGCTAATTAAACACACTCGGAGTAAGACTGACTAACTGCACGTGCTTTTTTTTCTTCTACGTTGTTTTTGTATGACTGCTTAGTTTTGAAACTTTTAAAATGTCATTAACTGTGTTTGATACAGAAATGGATTGGAGTCTCAGTTTATACTTCATAGTATGGAGCAAGTAATCGAACAATAAATTTACAATTATACTAAAATTTGGGTGAACCACCCACGAATGTTATAGAGAATAGAGCATGTTTTGTTGGGTTTGACAGTATTTATTTGTACAGAAATATGTTGTACATTCACAACTGCGATGTTATTATGTTATTATATATATAAAATGAACGCCATAATTATTTATAAGAATTTTAATGAAAGTAACACAGACAAGTGAAACCAACATTGTGGTCAAACTACATGCCTTCATTTTATGTTGAATCAATGTCACACTAAAAACTCTGCCAGTCACTCCTCTGCAGACTTCAAACGAACAATTCCCAAAAAATAGTCCTAAAAATTCAGGCTAAAAGAATGTTATTTAAGGTGTTTTGCTGCTTTAAAATATCAAAACTGGTCAAATTTAGCAGTATAATAGCCTTTACTAATATGCTGACCAATTTAGAAGTAAAACATTTGTATCCTAGTTGTTGTACACACACACAATGAAGATTGTGTTTGTTTTCACAGTGAAGGTCAATAGACCTTCGGTGGACGGTGACGATAGGGCCTAATGCAATATAGCACACACACGTCAGTGTCTTTTTAAACAGATTTGACTGAAAATAGTGGAATTTTGTCGCTGAACGTTCATCGCTTGGTAAATATTGCAGAATTTTTTGGTACCTTGTTCTTGCTAATTTGCTTCTTTAGCTTTCTTTTTTAACTTTTCTCTGCTCCTGATGGATAAACTCTTTTCAACATCTTCAGCAACTTGCAAAACATTCACTTCCTGACGAGGAGGCGGCCCAACGCTCCAGGAACGTTGTGTACACAGGTTTAGAGTGGCTTGCCAGGACAGACTCAGCTGAGGTCAGCTTGAGGGCCCCATAGTGGTTGCGGGTCCCTAAGTAGCCACTTAATTTGCTTGCATGGAGGGTGGGGTCTGACCAAAAATGGGCAAATATTGTCATATACATATCAATATTGAGGTCTTTTGGTTAGCTAAGGCCTCCCTGGTTTCCCCCACAATTAAAACACAAGTCAAAGTAGAAGTCAAAAATGTAAATTTTAACAAAGTAGAGTTCCAGTACCACAAAGCAGCGCTCAGAAGCTCTAATTATTTATAGCCCCTGAGCAAGTTCCCGACATAGAATTGTGCCTCACGTGCCCAGCAATGTCTCAGAAGGGTATTTGAGGTATCTGATACAGTGTCGGGCACACATGCTGCGTGAAATGGAATTAAGATATGAATGATCTGCTTGAGATGACAGTTAATGCCTTCGTGTCACCGTCCCTTATGTCAAGGTTAAGATAACCCTGGCTGCTGTATGTGTATGCTGCGTGTTAAGCTCTCCGGCAATATCTATCAATAACAGGATTAAATTGGAGTTATAATGAGGTGATTTTAATTATTAGAAATGACACTAACTCATTATTGGTCACCATAAAAATCCATGTTACGCTGCAGGACTCATAAATTACATAAACGGCTATCCATTCGGCTGCGGTGAGTTCATGCGAGTTCATGTGGGATTGAGCTGTCATGCACACTTATGCAGTTATTAGTTATATGGTTGTGGTGGGTATATGGCCTTGGTCAAATTGACACGCAATACATTTCCATGAGCGCGCTATTGCAGTTATGAGGCCAGTGTGTGCATCAGTCAATGTATGGCAACAAGTTTCAAGTGCAAGGCTGATGATGTGGCTTTCTTGCAGGCCCTTTCATTCACTCTTTCTTCTTTTTTTCCATCAGTTCAGCCTGACAAAAAAATTACAGGCATGAATGTATGGCATGCTACAGTTTGCCTTGAAAGAAGTGATTGTGGGTGCCATTTGCTGTGTGCATTGCTGTCTATGTCTCTGTGGGGGGTGGCAGGTTGAATCCTATCAGCTGAGTGTGGTGTTGGGATTTCGAGAATGATTATATTTGACATCCCGCTAACAATCCCCCTGTTGGTGAAAGCATTTAAAGGTACAAATAGCAGGATGTTTCACTTTTAGCTCGGGGCATAAAACACAATAATAGCATCAGCTGCCAGCCGTGAAGGCACTGTGGGGAGAGCAGCCAATGAACTTGCTGGATGAGCTGTTAAATCAAGGGAGGCTGAGACTCAAAGATGGAGGAAATCTACAGCAGAAAGGCGCTAAGGGGGCAAGAGGACTGGGTAAAAATAAGGTGCCTTTCAGTTTAATTAGCAGTGGCAAATTAATTAGCAGCAGGATGTGAATTAATTAGTGTTCCAAAGGCAGTTTAAAGGCGTTGCCATAAGGAGCCACTGTAGAGGTCCCATAAGGCTTTACAGTTTGTTGCAGCACAAACATTATCCTATTAATTAGCAATTAAATGCTTCATGAATCCTGCTTTCTATCAATCTCTCTCTGCTTGTCTTATTCTGTATCTGGTCTTTTTGGTTATGTCTTATCTTTTGCACTTGCAGCTGACTCATTTATTTTGTTAATGTTTTTTTTTTCAAGCTGCAAACTGTAACCCCAAAGGTCTTTTTTTCGCCAATGAAAAGCTAGATGCATTTGGAGGAAACTCGAGTTTTTCAATATTTCTTCCTGAAGATTTGAGTGTCAGATGTGTGAAATTTTGATATCCTTATAAAATTCTTGTTTTTACAGCCATCTCGTTTCTCATGTGTGCAATCCAAGACTTTTCTGCTGGCATTTTTACAGCAAGCATGGTCAGGTTGCTGTGCGTGAATGGGTCAGTGCATGGGAGATTGCCTTGTTTAGAGAGGGGGCCCTTGTGGTGGTTTTCACACAAACAAATGATTAAGGACGCCGCTGTTGGAGGTGTGACGCATGGTGCTTGATTCAATCACTTCAATTTACTGTGTGTTATTCAGACCAGTGTAGTGATGGAGAAAATGGACACTTTGGATACAAAGTTTTATCACAGTTCATCACAAATCTCCCTGCTTTCTTCTTTCTTTTGCATAAAAGCTTTCCAACCACACTGCCCAGTAATACCTATAAAAAAAAAGCACAGATCTCTGCCAAGGCCTAACAATCCCTTCCCACATGTCATTAGACCTGCTCATATTTCAGCTTTATACCAGACTGTGGTATTAGATTTTATTTTGGGCATTCCTAAATGTGATTTTGTTGTTTTTGTTGTTAGGTGATTCGATGCGAAAAAGATTACATGTTGTTGTGACACCTCATGTGTGACACATGAACCGCACAGTCAGCTTCTGGCTATGTGATGGACCCTGGGACTAACTACAAAATAACATTACACCTATCCATGTCAATTCCTTTGGGAGATATGTCCAAAAAATGTGTTTGATCTTTGAGTTACCTTAACCCTTGACCTAAAGTTAATCATCTTTAGCTAGTCTTGTCAGCTACACAATGACAACAGTTGTATCCCTCTATGTCTGCTGGAGGTTATGATTTTAGAAAACGCATACATCTATCGGTGGATGAGGCTCAGTTTGACTTGGAATTCCTTGTCATTTAGCTTGTTAGCTCCTGGAAAAAAACGATCGTAATTCATTGCACACCCCCTAGTCCATTGTGAGAAAAAAATTAGGTTCTGTCTTAACCAATGTTGGGTAGAATTTGTTTTAAAACTTATTACCGTATTTACAGACATAATTAAAGTAACTGGTTTTGTCACAGTGTTACCAAGTAAGAATGTAACTCATTAGATTATTTGCGTTATTAAAAATGTCAATCCCTATTGTAGTTTTAGCTGTGTAGTGAGAAAGCACATAGAAGAGTGCATACCTACACCACCCATCTGAAATTGCCTAATAAGAAATTTACTCAAATACTCAAATTGGGATTGTTCCCAAACTTTAAGTATTGTTCCTTCCCTATCACACACAAAATTTCATGCAAATTTGTATATTATATTTTGAGTTACTGTACATACAGGTGTGAAAATGGATCCAGAGGTAGAATCCAGATCAAGATCAGGACAAAAATTCATCCTTGGATCATGCCCAAGCCAGTTTCATCCAAATCTA
Source organism: Mola mola (assembly GCA_001698575.1). Classification (NCBI taxonomy): domain Eukaryota; kingdom Metazoa; phylum Chordata; class Actinopteri; order Tetraodontiformes; family Molidae; genus Mola; species Mola mola. The sequence continues at coordinate 2,318,734 of KV751361.1, forward strand.
TTTACAAATTTTCGTGATATGTTGGTTACAGTCATACATATATATTCACAAAGGTGCAAAAACTCCTCCAACTTTGAGGCAATAAATCCCTAATTCACTGAGTTAGATGTGAAAATATTCTGGCTCCATCTGTTGTTTAATTGTTTGCTGCTAATGACCTGACAGCGATCTGAGAAGAGGCATATATTAAGTATATGCCTCTTTAGATTAGATTAGATTAGATTAAGTTTCTTTAATTTTAAATTTAATATTTGCTAAAACTGCTCTGACATCAAATTAAATTTAACTAAAGTAATGTTCCATTTATTCTATCAAACATAACCCATTAAACCTAATCGAGAACATTTATGAAAGCTTGTCCCTTCTGCCAACTATTTGTCTGATTAAAATCTTGTGCATAAATACACGGTTTTGTGTCATTAGTCAGAAAGTACTGCTACAAGAAAAGCTGAGAATGAGTCTGCGAAGGTTAAAGAAAATTGACACATCTCTGGCTTACACAATGCTTCCCGCTCTACTTGTTTTCTCTCTAATGCAATTATGAAAATACAGTGTGATACTTGTGTTTACCATAACAAAAATAGGAAAATAAATAACACTGTAATTGCTTCTAATATTTGTTTGTAACAACATTAATCGCACATGTCACAGTTTGTGTAAATTAGTTAGTCCTCCAGCATTTGCACTTCATTAAGAGCCATTTATAATGCAGTTCATTACCTTTCACTCTTCCTTTAGCCTCGTTCCCTCAGCCATTTTATTTCTTAATTCCGTATTGATTTCTTTAATATGATTGTTGTTTTGGCCCCATGTAGGTGGAAAAGAGTTGTATCCATGGTCATGTTCTGTTGTGTTCCTCTCACCTCCCCGACTACCTGAAGAAGACAAGCACCCTCTGCTCCTTGTGCTGCAACATGATCGGAGGCCCTTCAAGTAATGGTATAATCATCACCGTGGAAACAGAGACAGTGTAAAGGGGGGCTTTCAAACATTTTGAGATGAATTAGATGCTGAATTACAATCATGAAATTACTACATCTGGGTTTCACTGACAGCTGAATCATGATTATATGATATTTATTTATTAGGAATAAAATCATTAGTAAACTGATTTGCTCATATTTTATTTTTGTTATATCTTTAATAATAAATAAAAGCTCTAAATGAAATTGAATGACAAAAACAGGCCCCTTGTTCAGGTTCTTTTTAAATAGTAATAAGGCCTATCTTGTTATCTTAAATTCAACAATATCTCCCCCTTGCACATCTCACCTCAGCCTCAGGCTCCATGTTTTGTTTTTTTTTTCCAGCTGGACACCTCATCAAGAGGAGAGACCAGTTGGGTTTGGGAACTAATTAATCTGGGCATTAGGGCTAACAATAAACTTCCTACCTTAAGGCATTAGCTCACGGTATTGCAGTTCTTAACTCTCGTTCTCTCTCTCCTGGGTTCTGAATTTTCTCAGAAATGCACCTGAGTTAATGGGACTCAGTTGTCACTCAAAGCTTCATCCGCAAACTCTTGAGTTCTACCTTAAGACATGACACCGATACAGTTAAAACCTTACTGTTGCACTCACTTCTGGTCATCTCTAGCTCTCTCAAAGTCATGTGTTATGTAAAATCAGGCGGAACATCAATTCTTCCAGCTGATTGTGTGGAGTCATGGATGATGCTCATCCTCAACCAGCTTCTACGCAGCCATCGACTTCAGCGGTCCCTAATCAATGCTTATGACAGTACATGTGAAACGCAGCTACAACTTTGTCTGAATTTCTACTTTTTGATCATTTCGCACAAACACATCAGGGGCAAACTCCATCTGATATTCCTTAGCTGGGGATGCTGCATGCAGTTACAGAAATTCTAACTCTGAGAGCCAGTATGCACATTAACATTTGTAAATACTAGTATTGTAGGATTCTCTACAGTCATTAGCAACCAACTGCAGCTCTGCTCAGTTAGTCACTACAACCTGTGGCACCTAACCTTTTTTTTCACATGGATGGTAAGTTTGGTATGGCAAAAGTCAGAATGGACTTTCAAAACTTTTATTAGGCTCTTTTAGCAAAGTAGAAAAAAATACCATCTGTCAGTTATATGGTTCTGCAAGGCATACAAAGCAGACAGTGAAAGTACAGTGGTGGGTTACGAAGAAGCACTGGGGTGGTTTTTATTGTGGTGTGATTGGTAGAAATCTTATTTTTTGTAATAAACTGGATTCCAGAGGTAGTTAAGTGTATAGGCGTCAAATTGCTGATTACAGGATTTCAGCTCACAGTGACCTTGACCTTTGACCCCTTTGACCTCCAAAGTTTAATGGTCAAAGCCAATAGGCAGTGCTTTGATCTGATTATTGTTTTGTTGCGTTCACATGGGTGGCGGACATGAAGCTGCATTGAACCTGATCTTTGGCCTATGAGCTCCAAAATCTAATCACTTCATCCCTGAGTCAGAGGGAACATCTGTGCAAAGTTTGAAGAAAATCCCTCAAAGCGTTCTTGAGATGTTGCATTCACAAGAATGGCCAGCAGGGTGGATAGACAGCAAAGTTAAACACATAATGCCTCTTGCCCTGGTTATTGCCTGCTCGGAAGACATAATGAATTAAATTTGAAGATCGGGAATCACATACTCTTGTCACTTCATTTCATATTTTACTTTTACTATAAATGAAAGAGTTTTGGTACACGAAAAGGGAAAATATTACTGTACCTGGGTTTAGTATCTAAAGTATTTAATGTCTACATATTTTAGTTTCACTGTCCTTAGAATTACAGCAGCACTTTAGAGTGATGAAAACCATTTTTGAACAACCAGGTTTCAGTTTATATTCGAAAACACAAAATTAAATGATCTAAATGTCAGTGTCAGTGTAAGTGGTTGACACCTGTTACTTAGTAGTGACACCAAATCACAAGTAAAAATCCTGTATTGAAAATTCAGCAATAAATGTGCTCCATTAATTTTGACATCTTAGTTTTCTTTTGTTAGAAAATGTCTATTTTCATTTTTCACAAACCCATCTGGTTTGTGTGAGAGGACTAGAGGCTTTTCTGTGTGGTCTCTATCATATTTGTGCATCGTATGAATAATGGTTGGAGCTTCTGGGTTTAAAAAAAGAAGCAAATGTGGAGAACCTGCACTGCTTTAAATGGCCTACAGGATGCGATTCCGTTGTTTGGAAAACGAATTAAGATTTTATTTCAGCATACAGTATATGAAAATGCCTAGAACTTGATTTATTACCCAGTAAACAGTTGCCTAGTGGGTTCATGGTCTTAATAATTAGTTTTGCCTTCCCTAATGTCTTCATCGGAGTTCAGTGTGGGATGTTCATTTTGTAAATTACCATCCAATTAGAGTTAAAAAGACAATGAAGTAGGGTATACTTTAGTGTATGGCTATCTTATTGATGACACGTTTTGTCCTCAGGTTTTCTGTAAGATTTCATCAGGATAGGGGTGAGCTCCACCTTCTCATCCAAATATGGTCACTCCGAAGTAAATTAATAAATAATGATTGTGACAGCCATAATGCCAAACTTAAGGCTTCAAAAGAGTACTGATCCACAAACCAACTGGATGATGTTGTAGTGGAGGAACACTTTGTTTAAACATCCAGCAGATTTATTTATTTGAAGAGAAGAGAAGCAATGAATAATGCAGTTTGGGAGCATTAAAGTTTAGCTTAAAGCTTTTCTAGCAAAATATTTCAGCTGTTGGCATGTTTTGGTAATGCAGTTGAGCTTCCTTTTCTACTTATTTAATATTTAGGCTTCCAGGGTTTTCAACTGTGCACTGAAAAGCATTTGATCTTTTTCAAACATTGCTGCAATTTTTCACAAATGTTTTGGGATTTAATTAAGCATTTCCATGTATTTTTTGATGGAAATACATTTTGCATGTCTCTTCATACCACCAAAACCTGTATATTTTCATGATTTCCTGTAGTCAATTCAAGGGGCTATTTAAAAGGAGAAAGTGTCAGTGCAGTGTTTCAGATTGCTTATGGTCCACTTTCAATCCCAGGACAGAACAGGCCTTATTATCTGTATTTGATGTCCCGGAAACAAGAATCATCCTCAGCACCATCTTACAAAATGTCCTAAGACTCATTTCCAGATTTCAAAGTGTTTGTGGGAAATGTCATTGACAAAGACTTGTAATGGCCTCAGTCTATCAGGAGCAAAAGACTATTGTGATTTTTATTGGGCCACAATGTGTGGATATTGGGCTGAAATGATGTCCAGAATGTTAGACATTATAAGAGTACTGCTTTTTAACAAAATGTTATTCCATGCGATTTTTTAAAAAACAAATTCCAATAGTTGAGTGTACAAACATATAGATCCTTAGATGAGGAATAACAGTGTTGGCGCTGTGCAAACAACCACATTATCACTAACTGAATGTGCGCTTGTGACAGCATTCATGCAGTCACACCTCTCAATGTGTGTATGTGTTTATGCATCAATGTTTACTGACAAACACATTTGCAGTCATCGTCTATTCAATGTTCCTAAATAGACAGTCTCAGAATCCTCATTGAATAACAATAAAGAGATGCAGAGGTGTCATACCACAAAATCTGGGACATCGGACGTGACGATAATAACACTGTGCAGAAGTCATCAACAAATCACTGGCTGATTAGGTCAGCTGAGGAATAACAATCATAACAATGTGATGACTTCAAGCAATGAGCTGGTGGACATTTCTTGGGAATAAAATGGTGAGGGAGGAGCTCTCTCACACATACATGTATGCACTCTGAAGAATATATACATATTTATTGTAATGTTTCTTCGTGTGCGAATATGTTGGCGGTGGTCAGGTCTGTTTTATGTGGATTTGCATGGCTGGGCAGATGTGTGCTTTGGATAGGTTTACACGGAAGGCTCATCTTGGCAAGCCATCCTTCTTTCCCATTTCCCCCCAGCCAGGAAACAATAGCTCCTCTGCTAAATATAGAACGTCTGCATTTGTACCTCACCCTTCTCTTCCATTCTGTGCCACCTCTGTATGCGATTCTTCCTCACTCGCCCTATTGGTCCTAGCAATCTCTACATATTTCAGAGGACAAATAATGGGGTGGCTCAGGGGATGGTTAGATTTATTGATTACGTAAAGTCTCAATTCAACACCTAAAGTCTCTAGCCATGGGATTGGGTTGACAGATTTACCCTCAGATGTCAGTGATTCATTAATTTATTTTCTCACTTATCTGTTGCTTAAATTTTTCACATGCTGCTTAAAAAATCTACTTTTTACTGTCTGAACTTATAGTGCTGAAACAGCAGGGATGAATATTAATCATTTCATGTTGGATGTACTAGTACACTGGTCATCATGTGATCTGAAGGTCATTGGTTTGATCACTGCAGTCTGCATGTTGAATCATCAATGGGCAAGATGCAAAACTAGTGGTATGTGAGCGTTTGTGTAAATGGTTAACACATCCGATAAGTAGTAGGTAGGTTTCATCTTACACAATAGTCTCTTCTACCAGTGTAAATGGGTAAATATGTCAAGTGTTGTAAAGTGTCGTGAGGAGTCAGTGGCCTTGAACAAGAGCTAAAAGTGCATGTTGGTCAATGGAAAAGACACATCTGAACCATTATTTCCACTCTTTGGTGCTTCAGTTGAAGGCATCTGGACTTCGTTTTGATTCTGAAGACGTTTCACCTTTCTCTTCTTCAGTTCTAAACATTGGTGGGGAATCCCCAGTATTTAACCTCTGGTAGGGTCATTACACCTTGGAGGTTGTCACCTGTGTCATTGACCATCTCTGTGTACGCACATCAGGGTCACAAATAAAAGGCAGTTAATTAATGAGTAATTTTGAATTATTAGAGAAAAAACTAATAGAGGCAGAAGCAGAACAAATCAGGGTCAAAATATCAGCCGCATCCCTCCAACCTCACATCCAGGAGAGGAAGGCTTTAACATCCCCATGAAAAGGCTTAAGCATCACCATCCTGGGAGCAGACAAAGGGAGATGCACTGTTGTCCTCAACACATCTGAATATCACTCCAAAATAACCACATTTCTCAGTGGCGGCAACAACTATGAGACCCTGAGGTCAGACCCCACCAGCAGACACGGATCTCACCCAACCAGGGATGGATGTATTAAGCAAGGGATTGAATTTTTCTACCTACCCGGAATCGCATCCTGTAGGCCATTTAAAGCAGTGCAGGTTCTCCACATTTGCTTATTTTTTTAAACCGGAACATGAGAGAGTCATCGACCGTCCAGAATACCATAGACTTTATCCTGGAGAGGCCACACCATGCATACAGTATATGGCCTCCCGAAAATACAGAGTGGAGCAGGTGGAAGAAAACTTGGACACGCGGAGGTGTGCACTGGAAAGAAGAGGAACGAAAAGTCAGTTGTAGCAAGACAGAATACATGTGTGTCAATGAAAGGGAGGTAAGTGGAACAGTGAGGTTACAGTGAGTAGAGGTGGAAAAGATCCATGAGTTTAAGTACTAGGGGTCAACTGTTCAGAACAACAGGTAGTGTGGTAAAGAGGTGAAGAAGCGAGTGCAGGCTGGGTGGAGTGGGTGAAGGGTGGAGTGGCGCACTTTGGATGGCCAGGCATATCCACATGTATATCTACTGCAGGGATCATTTTTATTACTAAACATAGTGAATTATCCCAGGAGTTAGTGGAGGCTAAAGCCACTAGAATTAAGAATTCAGGCTGGCCCACTAGTATCTTAACTGTCCATTTTATCTCTGCAGAACGATGTAATGTTGTTGGGGCAGATAAACAACCCAATGGACCTACGATGATTGCCAGGTAGGCCAGTAGCACAAACTTTAATCCAAGTAATTCATCACAGTGTCCTTAACTTCATAAATTCAGCTCCTGAGTTGGAAACAGACTTGGCTTATTTTGCCTGTACACACACTCTTAATCATATTTAGTATCAAAAATCAGCTATCTTCAAATTTAATTCAAATTCCTTTAAAAAAAATCTTATGTCATTAAATGTCCAATTTTTAAGGACAGGACTTGTCATTGGTTTTAATAATGTAGCTGTTTGGTGTGCTTCTCCTCTGTCAACATTCATAACCCTTAATCACAGCAACAAATGCTTTGGTCATTAATAAGGACATAAAAAAATGCTCCATCTTCACCATCTAAGAAAAAGATTTTCTTGTAAATTGCCTTTTAAACAAAAACAATGCTAAGAAACACCTAATATCCTAATCCATCCTAATATCTCACATCTTCTTGATGTGTATATCTTGAAAAATGTGATATAACCATGTTAACAGCCCTCTTAAACACTGCTGCTTCTTCCTACCTTTCATGTATGCCGTTGCAGAGCTCAGATCAAAGGAGTGCAGCTTGTTGTTGCCAGCAGCCAATAGGGTCACGATGATGCTAATAGCTTTAAAGAGTATTTTCTCACTGCTCTATAATCAGTCCCACTGCCCCATTATCACGCCTCCCCCAACCACACATTGTGTCAGCATTTTCTCTGCGCTTCGTGCCGCATTATTGGCATGCAGGAGAAATGTGTGCATGTCTGTGCACACATGGGCAAGTGTGTGTTCAGTTTTACTGCTTGGGTGTCTGTCAATGTGCATTGATTCAGCCGCATGCCATTTGCATTTTGCTTTATGTCTGTCGTGTAGAAATGCTTGTGTCAGTGTTGGCTGCGATCTATTGAAAATGATTGTAAGTAGGACAGTCTCATCACTGAGTTTGCACAGGAATATGCTGATTTGGTCATTAATTTTGTCATGAATTCCTTCCAGTTAAAATGATGTCTTGTTCCAGTTAAACATTAGAAAAACAGATGTTATCTGCAATAAGCAGCCCATTGTGTCCTTGATCTCAGTGCATTAAAGAAATATTAGAGATGCAATCAACGAGCATCTCCTCTTGCTGAGATTTTGTAATGTGAGGGAAATGGTAACAAAACAGGCACAGAAATGTAAAAATTAACATATAAAGTGTGAAGCCATTGATCATAGCCCTTCTGACCCTGTATTCCATTCCACTGTGTATTCTACAATATTTTATGATGTGTAAGATTTGTTATCTCTCATATTATTGATAATAAAAGTAATGCTAAGATTTCATCCCCTGATGAGTAGCCTGAATCTGACACTGTGTGATGTTAGCTGGAAATAAGCATCAATAGTTTACACTCAGTGGCCCACTTATAATTTACACCTATACAGTATAAACTCCTGTTGGTTAAACCCCTTAAACTCATTTCTATTTTGTAAAAGCAGTCCTGCTCCATCCCCATTCACCGCTCTGCCCCTTGTCTGCAGCTGGAGTGAGCCAGAGCTTACCAGTTCTGTCATCTTCCGACTTTTAAACTAGTCTACTATGTACTGGCCAGTTGCAAGTTCCAGCATTGGAGTAATTCAGCCATACGTGTCTAATCAAGACATGGATTCCCATGATGTTGACTGCTTATTTCAGTCATGAGGGTTGTTGTAGTATCAGCTGTAAAACCATCATATGGACACGTTACAAGGTCAATAAAATTATTATTACCAGAGGTGGTCTTAACACAATCGAAACCAGCTGTTTGCCATGAAAGTTATCTTTAATGATTTTGTGATCATGTTCAGATTTTGTTGAATATGTCAGTTGTTTTGTCATTTAATGGTGTTGTACTCATTGTTTTTTTTTCATTAATATTTTATATTTTTTCAAATATTACTCGGATCTCAAGTATACTATAAAAGCAAAATGGTTTAACTTTAAATGTATTTAGCGTAAGTGTTACTTAATGAGTCTGTTAGACAGTTATACTGTTATATTGAGTTTAAACAACTTTTTTTTCACAGTGCATGCATATTATAAGGACGAAAAATGAATGAGCAATTTGGTCACAAGGAAGTGATTTAGTAAACATATTTCTGATAATGAAGCAAAGCCTAAACATCATAAAGTGGTAATAATTAAAGTTACAAATTAATGATGATAGATGAACCTCTGGGCATCTTATATGATTTTTTGATATAGATATTATGAAATATATCTGAAGAAAAAAAGAGGGCCTGTTAAAGATAATGGAGAAGTAGAAAAGACAGAACAGGGAAAACACACTATTCCCATAGCCTGGGAATGTGCATAGCCTGAGGTATTATGCATTGACGTGTGCCTGAATCGTAACACTGATTCTAATAATAATTTTCCTATGAGTGCTTTTTCAACATAAGGAGGATGGATTTACTGATTTACCTAAAAATAAATTCATCAAGAACAACAGCAGACTATAAGCCAATTGCCACAGGTCAGCTAAAGAGCCTCTACAACAGAATGTTTCATGAATTTAAATATAAAACATTGTGGTTTTCAAAGACCTGAACACAATGTGATATTGTGTTAGGAACACATACTTTACTGTCAGGAGTTGGCTGTGATTCATTAACAGAAAAGAATAAGGATATTCACTTCTGCCATCTATCAAAAACAGCCTCCTGTAAACACAACATAGTCTTACATTAACGGAAGCATGTATTAATAGAGCAACCCCCAAATGTGCAGCATCGCAGCAGCAGTTTTCAGGCCAGCACTTGCAGTAGCTTCATGCTGTGGCAGTAATCAGGATAACAAGAAGCAAGATACGGGTAAAGGAAAGAGAAAAAATGCAACCTTATCCAAACAACAAGGCAGCATTGAAGCAGAAAAGAGCACCTTAAAATAAAAATAATTAACTGCAGGAATAAAGACTGTGACGCGATCCAGTGGTGGTGTTTGGAAATTAACCTGCAAATAATCTTGTCTCCAAAGTCCTACTGAGACATACTCTATGCCCTCACATGGGAAGCATCATGTCCCCACAGAAGTCAAAACACTCTTGTCTGATAATTTGCAGCGTCACAGCCAGCTCTGCCTTCGCAAGCTCTGCTGTAAGGGTCTATGGTAGGCAGGACACAGTAGCTGCACAAATTCCCCTCTCTGCAAACACATGTATTGGAAATCAATTCTGTGCAGGCAAACTCTACACACAGCACGACACTGGGGCTTCCCAATGTTCCCGCTGTGCCCCATGTGCTAAATAGGTAACTGATCCTGCACTTGACAATCCAAATGTGTGTATTTATCAACAAGACAGGGCGATAAGTTATGTTACGACAGAAAAAAAAAAAGGTAAGTTAGCATGTGGAGTAACAGAAGATGTTTTCTTTTCTCATTTTATGAAAATGAAGCTTATAAAATGAGATGTGATCACTAATTGCTTTTATTGCCCTGCATTAAAAGTTGTGATATGCAATTACACTTATCAAACAGACACATGTGTGAGAGGGCTCTAATTTTGCTTTTCAGTAATGAAGCCATCTGGATTATCCCAAAGCGGTATCACACAGGGCTAAAGCATCTGAACACTGCATTGAGGAAAATACTATTGCAATAATTAGCTCTCATGGTCAATGCTGCAGCTTTAGATGGCACATTTTTCTTGTGAAGGATGAAGGAGCAGATGATCTATAGTCACATGAACAAATCTAATGAAAAGACCAACAATACACTCTCTCAGTATGTTCTTGCTCATCAAGCTTAGTGGTTCCTGCTAAAGATCTACAATAAATCTACATTGTTATCATTATTTTCAGCATAATTAACTGACTTCTCAATAAATACATTTTTTGCTGGAGACTACTTTCATCCCACATTGGTTAACTTGTATAAGAATTAAGAAAACTGCATTTGCACTGTTTCATGCTTTCCGTCATGGGTGATTCATGAGGCATGCTGGATATGCTCCTGATGCGCTTTTGACTTGTAATCTTTTGTGTATAATCTTTTTTGTTTTTTGAAAAAAAAAAAAAAAATCATTAAAGCCTGTCTAAGTTTTTGGGTTTTTGTTGTTCTGTTTTATTTTGAAATTTCTATCCTGATGTGTCGTGTTTCATTTCACACTTCCAGTATTTGTTTATTTTCCCTCAGCTGTGATTATCTGCCCTCCCCGATAAGTTTCACCTGTGTCTTGTTGACCGTGTTTTTACGTTCCATGTGTTCCCCTTCTCTCTCTGTCAGTCCAGTGTATTACTTTGTTTGCCACTGTACCAGTGTTATTGTGTTTTTTGCCTGCTTTTTGCCTGTGCCCCTTTCATATTTGTTAGTCCTGTCCGTAGCAACCTTTGGTTGTGACCCCTGCCTGCTTCAACATCCATTAAGCTCTGTACTTACAAATTTAACCTGCTCTGTTTTCAGAACCTGCATCTGAGTCCATCCCCATTTCTTAGTGCTCTTAGGCATAAACTGTGACAACAGCCTTATGTGAGGTATTCTAGCTCGGGGGACCATTGACTATATGAATATGAGATGTTTTTTGTAATTCTAGGTATTTTTTACTATCTGAATTCATACCTTTCAAATGTTTTTTTGTTTTTTTTTATTTTTTCTGATCAGTTTGGTTTTATTTATTTTTTTATTGCTATGATAACAGTTTTACATGTCATGATTGACAGCTGAGCTCAATAGCACGGATTCACCACCTAATTACTATGGCACAGCTTATGGTTCAAAATGATGTCTCCTACAGAAGATGGCAGCACTCATATCTCGAATATTTTGACTGTAGTGTACAAAAATAGTACACTAACTCAAGACTTCAAACCAACTACTCAAGTGTTCATTATATGGGAATAAAAATGTGGCTCTCCATTGGATAGAAATATTGTTCCACCACTTACAAACAGAAACCTCAACATTTTATCCAGTGATGGTTCCTAGAGGAAGAATTTGTAAATCATCTAACTTTTTTTCTTGCACAATCATTTCGTTGACATCTGTATCATGTGTATGTGCATGAGCAGACGTCCCCCTCAGAGGTATTGTAAGGGCTTTAGTGCTCTCTTAACTACCCATACAGCAACATGATCAGGATTTTAATATTTCCTGCTTGACTGGAGACATTCCCATCAGGTACAGCTGTGCTCTCTGTTAACTGCCATATTCAAAGCACATGCTCTGCATAAATAGAGTTTTAAAAACCACTGATGTGGCTGTAGAGTCCTAGGGCCCGATCTTACACCTGTGCAAAGCGGTGCACAGCGCAGCGCAGGTGCCATAGCTTTTCACCGACACAGCTGTCATTTCCTCCCTTTGCACGCATGTTTAGTGAGTAGCAAATGCATTTGCGCCCATCTGTGCGTCCATGTGCGTTGTGTTGGCCCTAAAATAAGATGTGCTCAGGCACAAATTTTTGTTTTATTGATGTGATAAACAAAAAAAAATCTGGTCTAAGGTTTATGTCGCTGTATGCTGATTTCTACACTTTTTGGGCATTCTGTTGATGATAGAAGTTCACAAGTACTTTTCATGTTAGGAAGCTACTGTCATTGATTGTAATCAAGAGAGAGATATATTTCACTAAACCCATAGACATTAACAGTAAGAAGTTGTAAGCACATCACTAACCTGATTATTCATCATTGGTAGAGAGGCATCGTGTTAAAGAGAAGCTGACAAGACATTAAGTTTTATAGATTTAAACTAGTGAAGATATTTTAAAAAGTTTTCCAAAACTATGCAACAAATCATCCGCATTCACGGAAATGAGAACAAGTGCATGAAGAGAATCAAAATAATATCAAGGTTCCAATGGTTTTTAGCTGTGAATGGGTATAATATAGTTTGTGGAGGAAGACAATTGTTTGGTAGCTAAAGCCTATTTACTATACAGATCAATAGTTTACATCAATCCGCCAATCAAATTTTATCTGTACAGTTCCAAATCACAAATTCCAATTTGTCTCAAAGTGCTTTTAGAAACTGTACATATGTCGAAGCAGAATAGCTATGTGCAGGCTAGCAGTAACTATAAGCTTTATCAAAAAGGAAAGTTTTAAGCCTACTTTTAAACATAGAGTGGATGTCTGCCCCTTGGACCTGAACTGTTAACTGGTTCCAGAGAAGAGGGGCCTGATAGCTGAAGGCTCTGCCTCCCAGACTAATTTTGAAGATTGTAGGATCTTAAAGTAAGCCTGTGTAATGATCTAGTCAGCTAATAAGGAAGTATAAGCTCTTTAAGATATGAAGGTGGAAGACTTTTAGGGCATTTTAGTTGAGGAGAAGGATTTTAAACTCTATTCTACATTTAAATAGGCATGACATGGCATGACTTGGGGTCGTGAGCTTTGCAGTCATTTTAAGCTCAAACTAAATGACTGACCAGCAAAAATCAGGACACATTGTATACAGTCTTTCATCAAGAAAAAACCCCGACTTGTAGATACTAATCTCCAAACGTGTGGTCCTGACACACATATGAGAAGTGACATGGGTAATGAAAAATGAAACCAGTTTCAGGAAAAGATTCCATGGGTTCATTTCAAATAAAATTTCAAAGAAAACAAGCCTTATGGGCTATAAAAGACTAAAAGATAAAACTCAGAAAAAGAAAAATATATATAGGTTAATATAGGTGAATGACTGAATTGGTGCACATGGGCATTATGGAATGTTGTTACAGACACGTGCCATGTTTACTGATGTTGTTGTCTCTTAACTGATTGGTCAGCTGGATGAAAAATCATGGAATCGTTCTGGCTGCATAGCCAGACAGTAGAAAAGGGATCTTTGGCATGGAGGGAAAGTCTTTCTTTTGGGAACCATCTTCATTACTAGCCGGATTTACTAGATGATTCCTGGAAATTAGCGAATAAGGCTAGTCCACTCTGGATCTGGAGCTGGAAGGAGGTTGGCAACGGTCCGGAAAAAGCTGGTTCACCAGGTGGGTACAAGCTGACTGGAGGGTTGCAGGATAACTTTTAGTCATATACAGGAAAAATCCATGGATTCAACCATGGAACCACTTTGGATTTTTGCCATTTTTAAGTACCTGATCAAACTATTGAAATCTCATCTCTGTTTCACAAAATTACCCCTCAGCTGCAGCCTGAGCGGGTCAGAGCTTACCTGCTCTGTAATTTTCCCATTTTTAAACTAGTCCAATCTCCACTACACAGTGCTAAGATCTAACATTGGAATACTTCAGTCATACTTGTTTGAGCCAGACAAGGATTCCTGGGGAGAAGAGAAGAAGAGCTACTTCTACAAGGTTGCCTACAAATTGATGCATTAGAATGGTCTCTTCGGAAGTTTTGTTTCTGCCTCATTAAGGCCACCCATCATCTGGATTGGTTCTTCGTTTTTCTACATGAAAGAGTATGGCTGGCATAATTTGGTTTTGGAGACTGTCAATTGTAAATTGCAGAACAAAAAAAAGTCCTCAGTTGTGAGGTTCGTTGGTCTAGTAGTATGATTTTTCGCTTGGATGCGAGAGGCCTCAGGTTCAATTCCCAGATGAGCTCTTAGCTGAACTAATTAATCATTAATCCTATGGGAATTAATAGGCATCTCTATCTATGACAAAAACTGCCTATTTTGGTTCTGATGTTTTGTAGTAGATTAAAAGATCAAATGTACATGTTTTCTTGATCAAAAACTTTATTTTCATTGGTTTTTAATACTTCTGCACTAATGTGGTGCTCCCAGAAATGTCTCAAGAAAACTCTAGCATCCTACACACAGTATATACAGTTAGGTCCAGAAATATTTGGACAATGACACTTTTTTTTTTGCCTCTATACATAATCACAATAGATTTAAAATAAAACAATGAAGATATGATTGAACAGACTTTTAGCTTTAATGTAAGAGGTTTCACAAAAATATGGCATTTACCATTTGGGAATTACAGCCATTTTATACAGAATATACTCCATTTTCATGGGCTCAAATGTATTTGGACAAACAAACATACTTGTTTTCATAACCATTGTTTTTTAAAACTTGGATGAAAATCCTGTCTGGAGCCCCTGGACATCATCTGAGTTTCCACCCTGGAGATGCTTGGAGATCCTAGCAACTAAAAGTAAGCCTGCATAGTAATTTAGTTAGGTAATAAGACACTATATACTATTTAATCCCTGGAGGTGTTTTGTCAGGCCTTGACTGCAGCCACATTTAGTTGCTCCTTGTCTTTCAGTTTTGTCTTCAGGAACTGAATAGCTGTTCTATTGGGTTGAGATCAGGTGAATGACTTGGCCATTAAAGAAGATTCCATTTCTTTCTTCCTTCATAAAGTCTTGAGCTGCTTTTGCAGTGTGTTTAGCGTTATTATACATGTTCACTGTTAAGCATTTTGTAGTATTTGGCTGAATGTGAGCAGAGAGTACAGCCCTATACACCTCAGAGTTCCGTCCTGATACCTCTGTCAGAAGTCACACCATCAATAAACAGCAGTGAGCCCGTTCCATTAGTAGCCCTGCATGCCCATTTCATAGCAGTGCCTCCATGTTTGACACATAATGTGGGATGTGTTAGATTATGAGCTGTTCCCTTCCTTCTACATACATTTTTTCTTCCCATCATCCTGATTCAAAGTTATCTTGGTTTCATCTGTCCAAAAAATCTGATTTCAGAACTTTGGAAGCTTTGTTGTTTTCTGCCTAATCTGGCCTTCCGATTTTTGAATGTTATCAGCTGTTCGCACTTTGTTGTAAACCCTCTATTTACATTCATGAAGGCGTCTCTTGATTGCAGATTTTGACAAGGACACGTGTTCCTTCTCCAGAGTACTCTTGACTTGTCTCCATGTTGTGAAGGGGTTTGTTTTCACCAAGGAAAATATTCTGCCATCATCCACTTTAGGGCATGCAATATCAAAAGTCTTCAGGGACTTTTGATATTGTTGACATCACAAGTGCATTCTCCCTTTTAAAGAATAGAGCAAATTGTTGATTTAGCTACTCCTAAAGTTTTTGCTATCTCTCATACAGATTTATTTTGTTTTTCAGCCTAATGATGGCCTCCTTCACTTGCATGGATATCTCTCTGGACTTGGACAATTGATAGCTTCAGTCAAACAGCTGCCAAACATTATGAAAAATATTAGCTAGGTTTGAATTTGATGGCATTTTTGCAACTAATTAGGTTAATTGACAACAGGTCACTATCATGACTGGGTATAAAAAGAACATTCTAGCGGAAGTAAAGATAGGCAGAGGTTCACCAATGTGCCAAAAACTGCATCTAAAAATTGTGGAACAGTTTCAGAAAAATGTTCCTCAATGTAAAACTGAGAAGACTTTAAATATCCCACCATCCGTAGTAAATAACGTCATCAAAAGATTCAGAGAATCCGGAGAAATCTCTACGCAAGGGGACAAGGCCGAAGGTCAATATTATCAGGATCGGGGTACAGAGGATCCAATAATTCAAAGTCACACAGCGGACTTTCTAAATCAATCGTCGTTTTACTTAACAAGGTAAAAACCGGAAATTCAAAACTAGGCAAAGATACAATCAAGGATTAGGCAAACTCAGTAAACTAAACAATGATCAAAGACAAGGAACTCACAAGGATGATACAAATATTGGGTGCTTGTGATCTTTAAAATAAATGTTTTTTTCTTAAGTGCTACATGTAATGGTTTAAACATTTGAGATGTTTTTTATATTCCATTTAGAACAAAATATGGGTTTATGAGAATTACAAATCGCAAATCATCCTGTTACATTTTATATTTTACACAGCGTCCCAACTTCTTTGGAATTGGGGTTGTACTTTTGAGGCCCCATTAAATGGATGTAGTCTGCATAAAATGGCTGTAATTCCCAAACAGTAAAAGGCAATGCATTGTCATAGTGAAACCTCTTAAATTAGAACTGAAACGCTACACTTTGATCACATCTTTTATTTCAAATCCATCATGGTGGCGTATAGAGGCAAAATAATAAAAACTTTGTCTCTTCAAATACTTCTGGATCCAACTCTTCAAGTTCCTCGGCCCAGGTTGTCATGTTTGTTGTGATGGTGGAGAACTTGCTTGTTAGTTACGGGCTAACAGTGTGAAATCCAGCCGGCTGTTACTTCAGACAGCTTTTTTCCCCTTCACAAGCGCATGAAAGGTAAGAGCTGAGAACACGCAGTGCAGGTTCGAATTGTTGTCAGTCATAGCCTCTAATCTTTGTGTAGCACTTCCTGTAACAGAATCCTCTCGGGCCTGTGTGTAGAATCAGGTTTAAATGAGGAGTCAAGATGTAATAGAGTTAGCCAGGTAGAGGAAGTAGAGAGGATGCCTTAACTGTAACAAAGACTAAGCAAAGGAAATGAGTGAAGAAGAGAGTGACTCCGATGGATCACACAAAACAAAGTTTAGGTTTGACCACACATGCTGAAATTAGGGCTGAAGGACATGACATTAGACTAACAACCACAGCAGTTTAACAGCTATCTGTACTGTTAGTAGAAAGTTGAGATCAGAGAGAGAATGAAAAGATTTAAATAAAATCTACATTAATGACATATACATGTCATGGGGAATGTGTGGTTGCTAAACAGGAGTTAGATAAGCTCTCAGACTAGATCTCCACTCTTTGGGGATATCGCAAATGCTTCCTACTATGGTTGATGGAGAACACAGGGGGAAATAGCTGACTCACTGATGGCACCGGATGGTTCTCAGACAGTGTGGACAAATGGGGTCAAATCGGAAAGTCTTACCATGGTTTCTGGTTTGGCTTCTGTGTTCTCTGTGGAAGAATATTGCTAGTAGAAAAATTAAGATATCAAATAAAGTCTTGTTTAGATAAGGATATTCTCTATAAAAAAAAAAAAAAAAATTATAATTCTGATACTCTTCTTCATTGTAGAATGGTTTGATGTGCCTGCCTCACCAAATTTCACTTTAATAAAAGAAGTTGAAGCAACACCTGCAACAGAGATATACAACTCTCTCCCTCCAACCTGTTGTCATATTAGAGATAGTTCTGGATAAAAGCAGTTATTCTAAATGTGGAGGAAATCATAACTGCGTACAGCGTGAAATTAGGCATTCCACCAATTTTTAAAAACTTTAAATTCAAAGACTGCTCTAGGCAGAGTTTAAAACAATACATGTATCATCAGAAAACAAAAAGAGGGGCTCACATTGTAAACATCCTGAATTTTTCATCTACTGTAACACTCACCAGAGGAAGCTAAGAACTCCCCTTTACTAAGCAGAGAGATTTTTAGAGAAGAAACAAGAAAGTTTACAGTTTGATTGACTGCTGAAGAGACTGCAAAAAAGTTCAGCTGTGGTTCATCTTGTTGGCTCACACAAGGGTTATTTGAGACAGGGATGAATAAGTCTTTAGTGGATATCCTACACACAGTTGGTGCACTAAATTGAAATGCTATGCTCAAAACCAATTGTTTTTGCAACATTCCACAGGTAAACAGGTTCACCAATAGGTGATAGTGTCATGATTGGGTATGAAAGGAGCATTTTTGAAAGACTGACAGGATTGAAAGGTGCATTTATCACTTACAATTACAAAATTGCATTATTGCTTAGGAAGCTTGAAATTGTTGCATTATAATTTTATTCTTATTTTATGCAGCATTCTCATTATTTGGGTCGTACATAAAGCTCAACACATACCAGTGATTTTCATTGCAGAGTCACAGGGCTAACGAAAAGTCCAAGTCCACAGCCGAAGGACAGATGGACACGAACACTTATGAGATTAGACATATAAAACTGACAGACCCTGTCAAAAAAAGCTGCATCAACATAAACCGATGGGAGCCCTGGATGCAGAGC
>KV751361.1:2345097-2358837 GCA_001698575.1 Mola mola
ACAGTACAGGCAGCCATATATCACCAGTGACACAAAAATCCCTATGAAGAAGGCATTTCATAAAGCTACAGGGTTCCCCTCTTCATTTACTGTATATTACATTTGAATTTATTTCTTGAAGAAAGGCAAACAGAAAGAGAGACAACACAGTGTGCATCCACCTTCTATATATCTCATCTAAGATGCAGTAATGCCTTGTTTTCATTCAGATTTCAAGACATTCACGTGTGAAATATAGATTGTAAAACATGGATGAATACCTTAAAATAACAGTATTTCACATTAAGGAGAAGAAAAATATGGCACGTTAGAAAAGTAATTCTCTTCTCTTCAAACATATTAAATGACACAATACCCACACTGTAGTCTGTATTTCTCAGAAGATGTTGGGTTGTTTTTTATGGAACTTTATATGAAGGACGGTCTTAAAGCACATCATTAGATCCTGTTTTTTTCTCACATTGTTTCTTACCTAAAATGCTCTTTTAGCGGGACTGGGGGTCATGTGGTGCGGATGATCCTGTTGAAAGTTCGCAGTCCAGAGCCGCAACCAAAGGCGAACAGACAGTTTGCAAATTCCTCAGAAAGAGATTCCGGCAGGTCAAGATTAGCAAGGTGGCAAATTCTTGTGAAGTTAATCAGAAAAAATTGCCACCTTGCAGTGCATCTGATTCGGATACACAGACGTTGGCAGTTAAATTAATGGGACAGTGTGATGCTCTTGTGTCATTGTTACCACAGCAACCTGAGTATCTACATTAGTCTGTACTCAACATTCTTCACCGACTATTGCAAAGTATGTTTTCAAACCAAAAGAAAGGGTGTGAGATTCTTCTGGTATCTCTTCTTATAAATTGAGCCTAAAGTTAAAATTCTGAGGTGCTTTTGTGCAACACACCATAGGATATATGGATATGTGGATATATATGTATGCATATGGAGTTAGATCAGACTCAATATTCACAAATGCACAAAAAAGGATCAACAAATGCATTTTGGGATTTATGTGTAAATCACTCTCTCCACAAAAATATTTTTCATTGCACACAGAAATATTTCTTGTTCTATATAAATGTAAAAAGAGTAATTTTGTTTGGAACAAGAGTCAAATGATGCACAACAACCAATCTGATGTTGATAACATAATTATTCAGGTACTGCTGTACGGACATTTTCAGGTGAAACGTAAAATTAAGTGATTATTTTTCAGCCAATCACATGAACAGTGTGCGCTGCTATAAGGAGGGAGACATCTGATTGGCCTCAGATAATCACTCTTGAAAAAAAATACATTTGTGAATCAAAGCGTATGAAGAGTTTCAAAAACCCACAAGCAAAGTTCACAAATCCCAACCTGTTTTTAAATGCAGATTCAACAGTTTGTTTATAAAAGTCAAAACATACATATACATTTTTACCAAAATTGCAAATTTTTTTAAACACATATATTTATGGATTTTCATTATCCATTTTAAAAAACAAGAAATATGTGTGTGTGCATCAGAAATACATTTGAGATTAATTGTTTTATATGTGGATTCGTCTTACATTTATATAGAACAAGAAATATTTTTGTGGAGCGAGTGATTTACACATAAATCCTAAAATGCATTTGTGAATCCTTCTGTGTGCATTTGTGAATTCTGACACTGATCTAACTCCATGTTTGCAGTGTGACCTTTTATCATATTAATCATTAAGCTGACTTTACGTAAAGATTGGCAACATGAGAGCTACCCAAAAGAGAAGCAGAAACATCTCAGTCGCTCTCTGGTGGTGGGCTGCAGTATAGCTCATAAACCCCTCCTCCTCAATCATACAAAGCTGTACAAAGGGAGGAAGTAGAGACGTCAATGCATGTCAATGACAATGACATGACAAAAAAAAAAAACCTAGAGTATTCTAATAAAATAATAATTTCTTTAACACACACTTGTGTGTCGTCTGACAATTCAGCATTGAATCATCACACATCAAGCAGCAATTGAGTCTTGAAGTATATTTGAAAAATCAATTCTATCAACACTAAATAAGATACACATTGTTATCACCTGAATAATACACTGAGAGATTGATACAAAGAACATCAGATTTAGTAACATGTTGCTTCAAATAACAATACATTTTGTATTCTGACCCATTGTGGCCACACGACTCCACCCTGTAAACTTTTATATTGCCAGAGAGTCCTTGTCTTCATGGTTAAATGTGGCTATTGATTAACTTTTGTATAGTGATAAAATATTGATTATCTTTACTACAAAAGGCAATCAAGGCTTTGCACTGTAATTAGGAGAAGGTCAAATAAGCCAATACTTTTCTCCACTGTAGCATGCTTTCTCTGACAAAGATAGATGGGATTCACGTACATACAAGGTTCATGGCTCAGCTGTATAAGTGACTCATCAAGTATCGGGTCAAAATCAACAAAAGAAAAGTACCTCTAATATTGACTGTTGCTGAAGAAGCAATAACAGATATAAGGCCTGCCTAACAAGTTTCTGCACAGAGATCAATATAACAGCATGTAAATAAAATAAATAAAGGTCGGAGTGCTTAAAGATTCAATACCAGTGTTTGAGAAGACACAGACAGAGGGCTCTAATTAGATACTGAAGCCTCAGCAATCAATTAGAGTGCTTGCAACAAAACCTGTACTGGCTGTTTGATTTCAGTCAGTTGTTAGCTACAGTCGGATGTCCCACCGTGTCTGCAGGTCATAACTGTCCAGGAAGTCTGTCGAAAAGACACTAGGTGGTGTTTGGGGAACCAGTGGCCCCAGTGTAGGGGTCTCTTCTCCCATAACTTCTTCCATGGTAAGGTCCAACCAATCCATATTGTCCAGGCCACTCTCCCCCTCCGCTGCCATGTTGGAGGTATCCATGGGAGACAGGGGATCATCCAGGATGCTGGGAGTGCACAACATTTGGCTGTGCAGGTCATCGGTCAAAGTAAGCAACCCATCAGGCTCCACCCCCAGGAGAGGCTTTCCAGTGGTGCTTTTGAGAAAGTCCTCCAGGAGTCCGCTCTCAGCGATGCTCAGATGTTGTTTCCCTCCACCTGTGTCATCCTGCACTGAGGGGGACAACCATGGGGCATCACAACTACATGGGATTTGGGGGGAAAGCAACAGCTGGACTGGGGAGGGAGGAGGGGAAGAAGCCAAGGAGTTTTGATGGTCCAGAGGAGGATCTGGTTCTGGTTTGAAGGGGGTTGATGTTTCTGAAGGGAAGAGAACAGGAATGAACATTGCTTCAACGACAAACAAAACAGATCATGTTATTACGGCTCACCTCCTGTCTGCAGAATGGTGCCAGTAAAATCATCTTCATGCTCCGCATCCTGAGGACAGACACACGCTATCACATAACATCACCACTTAATGCTGAACATGTCACACAGCGCACCTTAATATAGTTTAAATATACATTGACATTATGAACAATATTTTTATTGTCAGGCATGTCGGATATGCAGTAGCTCATACTTTGTTATTAGGCAACGAGGCAGCAGTCTCAATGGAAACTGGAGGACTAAATAAGACATGTGGACCAGGACACGCCTCCAGGAGAGAAGAAATTAAGTGAAAGAAACAGAAAGAGAGATAAAAAGTATACATTAGATTACATTTTTCAAAACCAGATGTTGGAAAAAAATCAAAATGTGACTTTCAAATAATATCCATGTGATCTGGAGATTGCTTACAACATGAGTGGGAGTTGATAAAGTGTGTTTCTTTGATGCATTCACTGCCTGCAGACCAGCTGGTGCAGATAAACGCTGAGAAACGTCCTTGACAGGCTGGTCAACACAAAGTCCCCCGTTCTGTGGCTTCATGAAAGTGAAGAGAGTGGAGAAGGTGAAGTGCGTTTGGTCCTGGACACCTGCTTATGTCATTCAAGGCCCAACAATCACTTACAGAGGAAAATTTCACTGCTGCTTCATATGGCTTTTTCTTTTATATTAAGCTTTTTTTGCATGACCATTGAATTTAGCTTTCACAAATATCTTGGTATTGGGAGAGAAATTTGAAAGAAAAAAATCTGCCCAGGGAATCTGTTGTGTTTGACCTTTGCCCTTTCAAAGTCAATCTCATTTGGGGGTCAAATCGTGACACTACACACATGAGGTCTAAGTTGTAAGCAACTTGTTTGAGTTCTGGTCTATTTTGTGAAATTTTGGCCGATGTTAATAAATGGGTCTTGATGATTGACCTCTATTACACTCTTTTGATGGTTCAACCAAAATGTTGGATGGTATGCTATCAACAGACAAACAAACTGAACCTCCTTGGCAATGGTAACGATTATTATTGCTAAGCAATACAACTATTGCCTATAAAACCTCCTTCCTCACTACCCACAGTCAGTCCTATTTTAGAAGTGGGTTGGTGAGGAGAGACTGCTGACACAGCAACAGGAGCAGCGCACCTGCTCTCAGCATGAGATGCTGCACATCTCACTTTACAAAGGTGCAATGGAGTTTTTGTTCATCCTTCATTAATAACATAAATTATACTAATGGAGAATGTCCTTAGAGTAATTAGTAAAGCAATAATAATTGACATCGTAATAGTGTCGGACACTCTCATCAAGGACCGCCGTCTCAAAAAGCATACACTGATGCTGGACTGACTGGAGCAGTTCTGTGTCAGCCCCCTCTTTCTGGAGAGTTCTGTTATGGCTCCAGTAACAGAACAAAGGGTCTCCTGGGGCTCTTGGTCAAGACTGAAAGGTGTTTATAGTATGATGGGGCTCCTTATAAAGGGAGACTTTGAGATGTGAGCATTTTAAATGTTTCTCTATGTCCCTACAAGCAGATAGCTTCAGTTTTGAGAGTGATGCTATCGTCTCAATACAATGGAGGGGAAAGGAACTCAATGGCACTGGCTTGTGCTTTTTAGAAACATTGTTCATGTTTCTTCAGACAATCCAAAGACCTTACTTTTGACAGTTTGCAAGAAAATACTGCTGTAGCCTGTAGCATGACAAGTTGTGACTGGTTGTTGTTTAAAAAAATCCCATGTGCCCACTGTGCTTGCTTTGATTATCAGTTTAAATCCAGCTGATCGGGGTTGTGGTCAGGAAGCTTAGCAGGAGTGGATTGTAGCCTCTAGTAGAAGCATTAGTATTAGTATTATTAAGAATACAGACAATGAGGCCTACTTTAAGTGAGTTTTGCACCTGCAGCAGGATTTGAAGGGCTGTTTTGCTGTCAGACATATAGGTTCTTTGATGCTCAGCATTGTGATTGGTCAGTGCAACCAGGAAGTGGTTGCCATTGTTGTCGGTGACCACAGCCCCGGTGGAGTTAACCTTGAGATGATTCAGTGGAAAAGATGGGGTTGACTGCTGCCCAGGGTACATTTGAGACACCTGAATAAAACAGACAATAAAGTTTTTGAGAAAAAAGTCATCCATTATTTTGATTCAGCTAATTCTATATGCTGTAAATGATATTGTAAAACGCATGACTGACCTGTGGTGCTTTTTGTTTCTGCTGTATTAGCGGTATCGTAGCATGTAACTGGATTTGTTCTTGTTGTTGTTGAATCTGATGCTGCTGCTTATTTTGCTGCTGTAAAAGCGACTTTTGTTGATTTAGGGGAATCTGCTTCTCCTGCTGCTGCTCTTGATGGTTGAGCTGCCGCTTGTGAGATTTCTTCTTTCCCGGCTGAGAACGATTCTGCAAGTTCTGCCAATGTTTGACCTTTGGACTACAGTTCTGACTTGTCCTCTGCTCGTTCTGCCTGTTGCCTTGTTGCTGTAACAGAAGTTTCTTTATGGTCTCCTGTTGGATAAACTGCAAACTGGCTTGCTGGAGACATATATGTTCTTGTTTTTTCTGTGTCTTTTTCTGCTCTGATTTCATTTGTGCCTCCTGATTTGGGGTTTTGAATAACACTTCCCCTGGCTTCACTACTTCCTGTTTGATAGTTACCATGCTAACACCCATTTGACATGATGACGGTGGACGGGGTAATGGCGGATGAACAAATGAGAGAGGGATGATGGACTTGTCAGGAGGTTCTTGTTTGACTTTTACGAGTACCAAAGGCTCTAGAGCTCGTCCCCCACCCTTTCCAAGCTCCAACTGCATCTTGAGTACCTCCACTAGCCTCTGTTTCTGTCTCAGCATTCTGGTCAACTCCGCTATCTGCTTGTCTTTTTCCTGCAGCATCTTGTCTTTGTCTACAGTCATGACTGGAGCTGTGGTTCTGGTGGTCTGGCCACTTGATGGGACTTGACCATGTTTCTGCTCAGGAACCTTCTTTAAGGAAAGCCGACAGGGTGTTGGGGTGGAGTTCTTTGATTCTTCTTTAATGTTAATTTGAGGTGGGGTGGCTGAAAGTGGCTGGAGGCTCAGTTGGGTAAGAGGAGAACTTGTCTAGACAGAAAATAAATGAAGGTTAACAGTAGAAAACCTTGAAATGAAATCAAATTTGAAACATTAATTTCTATTACTTCTCCACAACCAACTAAAGAAGAGATGCCAACATTGTCAGGGTCTGCTAGTGCCAAATGCGCATAGTGATTAATTGTTGGTCTGTAGCGTGTTAGTATAGTTTATAGTAGCTATATAATATAGTACAGCTGAGTCAGATGGGAATGTCTTGAATTTTGAAGATATTTGGTCATACAGCCTACAAGGTCGGCAGTTAGTTGATGCATCAGAATGGTGAGATTCATTGTTCTAAAATGTAGAAATTTTTCGACTGCGAGCTGTCAATAATCAGACTCAAATATGTCCGCTATTGATACATAACAAAGTAATTCAGACCATCTTCCGCAGGAGGTCACTGTTAATGCTGTTCTCTTCTGGGTTCATGGCGCCTGGCGAGCAGTCACAGGAGGTGAGGGTGATGGTTGTAGGTGAGACCGAACCATCACAGGTCATCACAGGCTGCTGAGTCGTACCTGCTGCTGGGGTGGTACTGCTAACTATATCAGCTATAAAGAAGTCAAGAAAAGGTGATATGACATCAGGCAATAAGTACAGAAAGTACAAGGTAATACAGTATCTACACCTTTTTCTTCATTATCTTTTTACACTGGAAATCAAGGAGAGATGAGAGGAGCTATCGTAGATTTCACATTCCCGTGTTAGAGGAACATCAAGTAAAAAATTAGGCAAATGAGTTTGTCATCACCTGACTGGCCAGTCAGAGAAGATGTCTGATGGAGCTGAAACTGATGTTGTTTTTGCTCTGATGTGTTGTTAGTGGTGGTTGCAGCACTGTTAGAGGACTGTTCTGCTCCTTCAGCCCCTTGCTCTTCAGTACACCCTGCTGTTGGAGAGGGGGTAGTGCCACTGCCTTTGTTCAGCTCCTGGTGGGTCCTCAGCCTCTTGATCAGGTCAGTTTTGGTGCCGGAGACTGGCAAGCTGCGCAGCTTCAACTCAGACCTCAACTTTGTGACCTGACAGAAGATGGAGTAAAAGAGAGATTGAGTTTGAAGGAAAAGAACAAGTGAAAGCAAATATCTGAGAATAACTATAATATCAGAAGAAAATAGAAAAAGACCAAAAGGAACATGAAGAGAGAGAACAAAAAGACAGAATAATCCATCACTGTCCTGTTCTTTTTCATTTATCAGTTGGCGGGCACTTTAAATGACAGAATTTTGTTAACGCAGTATCTCTTAAATTTGTCAACTTCTATCAACCAATTACTCAGTCAAGTTGCAACTTGGGGACAACAGGGAATTTGATTCTGTACTGAAAATCCAACTTTGCCAATGCTGCTCACAACATGAGAATGAGACATGTGCTATGGATCATGAAGAAAGAAATGTAGATTTTTGCCCTGCTGTACAACTCACCTTCATTTCATCCAGGTTTGGCAGCAGACACACTGGTTTTGTCCCAAAAGGAGCAGTATTCTGATGGATGTAACTTCCTTGGTTAGACAGGACCGCTGCAGGGGTGGCGGTGGGTTGAGATCCAGAGCAGGCAGTCACGGAATTGGAGGAGGAATTGGAAGTAGGCTGCTGTTCTGTCTGAGGTCTGACAGAGTGTTAGAGGGAGGAAAAGGACAGTGATCATTCTTTAGACATGTAAGTAGTACTTTTATACAAGCCCCTCATTTTTAAGCACACCTTGAATTTTGACCCATTTTTCCACCACATCATGTGTTTGACATCCTTTGACAATTGTGTGCCATTTTGTGACTACACACTTACATGAGATGTGCAGGAAGGATGGCTTGGTAGCTCTGCTGCTGCTGCTGCTGCTGAGTGAGGATCTGGAGTTGCAGGAAGAGCTGCTGCTGCTGAAGGACTTTGACATAAGATGAGTCCAGATGGGGAGGTGACTCTTTATCTCCCTTCTGGTCAGGAGGGATGTACTGATGGTATTTTAACTTTTTAATCTAGAAGGCAACACATCAACCATACAAAAAGTTATCATTTCAGAAATCGGTATATTGCTGCTTTGATTCTTTACATGAACTAGTTCATTGAAATACTTGCATCAGTATAATCCTATTGCAACACTGCTGTTTGCATTACAGCGACAAAAGATGGTGATGATTTAATGAATTCAAATAAGGTTGAAATTAATTGCCAACCTTTGAGTGAATCATGTGGTATTTTCAAAGCAAGAAAGCACAAACACGAGCTGGTTACAGTTTTTTAAATGCAAAGATTTGTTGTTGATTGGAATTTATTTATGGTTCAGGACTTTTGCATGGGGGGAAAAAAGAAGCAATTTGAAGATTTGTCTGGTAAAATGTGATAAGATTTTTTTTTTGTGACATTTTATAGATAAATTAAAACAATCTTTAGGGGCAACTCAACTCTATGTGTCTGAAAGCAAAGAAGACAAACTACCTTTGGTTCACTGTCCTTAGGTTTCTTGTGTCTCTGAGCAAAGCAATCAGAATTTTGTTTAAGCTGATACTGAAAAAAGAGAATAGATGCTTGTAAGTGCATACTGTCAACACACCTTCATTTTTATTTTATCACTTTGGCGCAGAACAAAAAGCATACCTGCAAAATTTACATCTTACCACCTTATGAAGTTAAGAAAAACCCGATGGCAAACAGACGGAGCAGCATTATCATTCATTTAGAATGCTGCTGCTTGTCATTTCAATCAACAATTCTTGCTGCTCTGTTTTGTTCTCTTCCAACTATTGAGGGAAATAGCTGCCTTTTCATCTGCTAAAAGCTTTTTGTTCACTAGTCAGTCATAAATTTATCCGCCCTCCATAGGTTTTTATATTAGTAGAAACAACTCTCTGCTGCTGCTGGTGGTTGACTGTAAAACCAAAATAATGAGCTGAATGATGTTAAAACAGTCTGCTGAAACTTCAACATATTATTTAGTACCTTTTAAATTCTAGGACAGTTCAAAAATCATCTTTCATGATTATGAGAGATTCTTAAAACCTTATTGCTTGACTAACCTTGACAGACTATACTCACTTTGATTTGTGAGATCGCGCCTGTCCTAAGGGCAGATGGTGCTGCTGTTCCATTGGCCATCTTCCGTGATGAGGAGGAACCAGATATTGGTGGCACAGGATGGGTAGGAGGAGGTATGTGTTAAATTAAAATGAAAATACTAGTATACTTTAAGGGGTATGTCAGTACAGAAGCATTTATAAGCAGGATAAACAGTAACAAATTGCAAGAAAAAAATAATGACAGACCATGAGGTCATTTAAAGCCAGTGTTATCATTTCATATTGTTTGTATATATACACCGATCAGGCATAACATTATGACCACTGACAGGTAATACTGAATAACAATAATTATCACTTCATCATGGTACCTGGTAGTGGTTAGGATATATTAGGCAGAGAGTGAACATTTTGTCCAAACAAATGCTGTGTAAGAAGCAGGATAAATGGGCAAGCGTAAGGATTTGAGCGAGTTTGACGAGGGCCAAATTGTGATGGCTAGATGATTGGGTCAGAGCATTTCCAAAACTGCAGCACTTGTGGGGTGTTCCTGGTCTGCAGTGGTCAGTATCTATCAAAAGAGCTACTGTTGCTTAAATTGCTGAATAAATTAATGCTGGTTCTGATAGAAAGGTGTCAGAATACACAGGGCATTGCAGTTTGTTGCGTATGGGGCCGCAGACCAGTCAGGGTGCCCCTGCTGACCACTGTCCATCGCCGAAAGCTCCAACAATGGGCACATGAGCATCAAAACTGGACCACGGAGCTATGGAAGAAGATGACCTGGTCAGATGAATCACCAAGTGTGTGTGATTGGCCGGATGGATGGCCAGGTGTGTGTGTGTCGCTTACCTGCAGAACACATGGCACCAGGATGCACCATGGGAAGAAGGCAAGTCGGCAGAGGCAGTGTGATGCTTTGGGCAATGTTCTGCTGGGAAACCTTGGGTCCTGTCATCGTTACTTTGACACGTACCACCTTCCTAAACATTTTTGCAGACCATGTACGGTACATCCTTTCATGGAAACGGTATTCCCTGATGGCTGTGGCCTCTTTCAGCAGGATAATGCGCCATGCCACGAAGCAAAGTTCAGGAATGGTTTGAAGAGCACAACAATGTGTTCAAGGTGTTGTCTTGGCCTCCAAATTCCCCAGATCTCAATCCAATCGAGCATCTGTGGGATGTGCTGGACAAGCAAATCAGATCCCAGGGGCCCCACCCTGCAACTTACAGAACTTAAAAGATCTGCTGCTAACATCTTGGTGCCAGATACCTTGGCAGCAAAAGGGGGACCAACACATTATTAGGCAGGTGGTCATAATGTTATGCCTGATCGGTTTATATATGTATACATACTGTAAATATTGTATTTTTATAGTAACAACATTGACAAGTTGATTTTTTAACTCAATATTCCGTTTGATTCAACCTTTAAGACTTAAGATTTAAGACTTTTATTTAGAAAATTGAACTGAGGTTTCACTCATTTGCAATGACATTGAAATACAAAGACTATTATTTACAGTGTGTGCAGTCTGCATTCAGTCTCATTTTACACAGCAAAATTCTACGGATAAAGATTTGAAATTTAAAAAGTAGTAAAATAGGACAAAGTTTCTTGAATTGCTTTGAAGTAAACATAACTTTGAATTGAGTTTTCTTTATGCTCTTGTATTTTCATATCACCCAATATGTTGTAACTCTCTCAAAGTCATCTTACCTTTGTAGGAGGTGGGCGGCTACTTCCAGCTAGTGTCTCTGGCGGAGACAGCAGAGGCAGGAGGCCCACAGGAGACTTTTGGTTTGCCAACTGTTCTGGAGACAGACTGCAATTGCTGTCTTCATCATATGATGAGTTTTCATCTGAAGCCTTTGGAAACTGGGTCTCTGAGACAGGGAGGTTTGGGTTTGTGGGATGAGGGAGAGAAGAAAGGATTGGCAGATGAAAACATAACTGCATCTCCCAAAAAGAGCATCTGTTTTTCTTTCATGACAGAGAAGAAGCTGCTGTGTCTACCTCCTCGCCTGAATGTGTGCACCTGTGCTGCTTGTGCACATTCCTGCATTGAGAGCCAAGCTTTTATCACCTGCATTTACAAAGAGTCGAGCGAGTTGATTTCTCCCTGCCATCCAAACATCCTGAGCTGAGCCAGTGAACTAACACCTCAGAGTCAGTCAAAAGTAACACCAGTGCATCTTCTCCAACGAACCCCTGTGCACTTTTAGATGAGAGCTTCACTGAAACCATTCTTATTTTGTCCCTGTTGTGGCTGGGATAACTCAAGCTGTATCCCAATGAGTTTTAATTCATCTTTCACTTAAAGTCCAGCCAATGAGGGCTGGCTGCCCCATTGACACATTTCGTTTGTTTTTTATGTGACAGATGGTGTCTGTCTAAGGTGACGCTGAGAATTGTGGAGGATCAGTTGTTTTTTTATGCTATAAATGCATTAATTGTTCACGCCAGTCTTCTGTGCTACTGATTTTCATTTACAAGATGATTTTCAGGACGAAAACAAACACGGCTGAATAAGATGGAAAATGGACGTATAAATTAGGGAATGAATAAAAAATGCAACTTATCAACCAAAGGACAAATGCTGCATTACACTGCGAAATCCTCCAGTGTAGGAATGAGTCCAACCTGTGGTCCTTAACCTCCTGGTTAAAATCTCCTCAGGAATATCATAATTATATCATGATTTATTCATTTTTTTAGGTGATGCATGGTATTCATCACAATACTTTCCTCCAAAAGCTCTTCATAAATGCTAGAGCTAGACACAAAAATAATGTTTCACAATATTTTGGGCCATATACATTGATATTGATATTGCAACAATATTGTGACGATAACTATTAAAATAAAATATTACCACGATAAGAGTTTTGATAAAAATTAATCATGAATGTGGATGTAAACTCCTGCTCCAAACATTGATGAAACCCATAAATACTCATTTGTTTTGCAAATAAAATACTTGCATATATAGTTTTCTAATGAAAAAAATAATCCCTTGGTGGCCTACAGTGACTTCTGGACCAATAGACTACACCTGATTCTGGATATATAGACTTCAGATACCTTTATTTATATATTTCACATAATCTCGTACTTCTTATATTTTTAACTTGAATCTGTCAGGGTCCGTTAATGTAAAGAGTCTGTCTGTCTGTTAGGGTCAGTTAGTGTTTCCCCTCTTGTTTTGGAAATCCCTATGTGTTTATTCCCCACTTCCTGTCTAGTCTTGTCCCTCAGGTGTGTTTGATTACTCCCTCTCCCTAATGTGTCCCACCTGTGTCCAATTGTCTACCTCTCCTTCGTGTATTTAACCCCCATGTTCCCTTCCTCCTGTGCCATATTGTCTTGTCTTTCTAGTGAGCAGTCCAGCGTATATTCCATGTAAGTCTCCTTGTGTTCGATCTTTATTCCGTGTTCCCGTTAGTGAGTTTGCTTAGTCCTCGTCTGTACCTTTGCACAGTTTGTATTCCTGGTTTGACCTTGTTATTAAAATGACTACTGATTTAGAAAGCCCCCGTGTGACTCTACTATCGGATCCTCGGTTTCCCGAACTTGATAGTATCAGCAGCATTATTACTTTGTCAATGTCAGTGAGGCTTCTTATTTTTCCCTGTTCAGGATTTTTTAAGTTTTTCCTCACCCAATTCAAAGGTCTAAGGGCAATAGGTGTCACATCTACACGGTTTGTAAAAGCTGTGACTTTGGGATATCCACATAAATTTGATTTGATTTTAAATG
The DNA here is from genome assembly GCA_001698575.1 of Mola mola. Taxonomy (NCBI): domain Eukaryota; kingdom Metazoa; phylum Chordata; class Actinopteri; order Tetraodontiformes; family Molidae; genus Mola; species Mola mola. The sequence goes on from KV751361.1 coordinate 2,358,266, forward strand.
GTTTGGATGTAATTCTACTCCTTTGTCTCATCTGCTACTTTAGCCCTGCCTTGTCTTCGCTCACCTCTCTGCTCCCGCTTTTGCAGCCAGAGCTTACCTGCTCTGTCATCATCTTACAACAAAGTTGAGTTAATGAAGTTCTATCTTATCTTATTTTATACATATCGTATATGTGACCATTTCATCAACATGCAGACTTCTGAGTCGTATCAGGGATTTAAGCTATCTGCTGAGATCCTGTGGATCAGGATGTACACTTTTTCTTGGCTGCTGGATATGTGTTATTTAATTATAAGAGCTGATATGGGAGCAGAGCAGACAGATATGCAAAATAAACTGCCACCCATTAATTCACCATCAGCAGGCAAAGATGAAAAGACAACATGGGGTTGATTTAACACCCTCCGATCCAATAATGCGATGACCTCCCTGCTGCTGTGCTGTACCAGTGTGTATCTGTTAATCACGCTCTCCATGTTTATATCTCTGTGCTCCCAGTGCTCCGACAGTAAGCTGAGTAATGCGATTGCATTTATTGTCCGGCACTGACAGAGATGGATAATCGATTGACA
>KV751361.1:2358869-2370317 GCA_001698575.1 Mola mola
CAACTGGGCCCCCACTGTCCCTGATCACATCATCTGAACTCTCACAGAGGCGGCACAGGATGAAAAACACACAGTACAAATCAAACAGTACTGCCCCTTTGTTTCTTACATTGTGGATGCAGCAAATCATCGTGAAATTCAGGTCATGATGTCACAAGTCACAAATTGCAACTAACCCTCTTCAATTAGTAAGTAATTACACTGATAAAAGATAATGGGTTTCATTAATAGACTCCGGGTGTGTACAAGAGAGATGGAAGAGACATCTTTACTTCCTGTCAAGTTTCATGCCTCATCATGGTCACAAGGGGCTCAGAGGAGACATCCCATTAGGAACCTTTGTGCCATTGTGTGTTTTTCGTTTTTGGTTTACTTTTATTGCCCCTCTCTACTTCCCATATATGCATGGCATTGTTTATTTTAGGTGCATGTTGACCAACATAAAGCCATAGATTTGGAGTATTAATACATGATTTTGGTCACATGGTGAGCCTGACGTTCACTCTTTTTCCAACATTGTTTGACCTTATTTGATTCAATGTTAGGATCAAACATGCAAAAGGCAGGTTTGAAGATTTAGTTTACATTAATCATTTTTTTTAAAGGAACACTGTGTAACCCTGACACCAAGTGATTGAAATAGGTACTGACGTCCAAATTAAAAAACAGGAGGGAGCCGTCTCCCCCTCCTCCCTAGACTCAGGGCTTCAGGAGTGCAGAACAAGGCTGATATGCTCTTTGGAAAATGTCAAGCGACAAATCCTAAAACATGAGTTGATAAACTAATTTTTACATTTGCAGTGTGGGTTGCCTTAAAAAAGCTGACCTGCTCTGCTCAGAACAAAACAGACCCTTCTGCATTGGAATTCAAACTGAAGGAGGAGGCAACACATATTGTCCCTTTAGCTTGATCATGAAAGGATAAAAGCTCTGTACAAAAGACAAAACTAAACTAGAATTCTCAGTAGAGCACATACCTCCAGGCCTAAAATTCCCTTTAAATTAAGATTTCTGGGCCCGCCCCCTTATCCAGATCTACAACAAAACGTTCTCTTCCTCGCCCCATACCCAACAAAGTTTTGGTAAAAATCCATCCAGTGAGTAATTCTGCTAACAAACAAACACGCAGAACTTAACACATTAACTCTTTGGCAAAGAAAACAAATATGTGTGAATGGAAGAAAATGATAAAGAACCACTGCAGTGCACATTAACACGTTAGAGGACCTCGTACAAGGGACAGCGCATCAGAAGCGACCTCTGTTACTACATCCTGACTCTTACAGACACTCTACTGGCACTTGTTACTGGTGTTCAAGGTATTTACTGCAATTAAACATGTGCAACAAGTTTATAATTAGCTCCCTTTGTCAGAAGTCATTGTGAGAGTTTCCTTGTGATAGCCGATGGGAGTGTAGATGACAAATGGGATGGATGTAATATCTGGCTTACCTATGTTGGCCTGCTTGATGCTTGAGTGAACAGGCAGAATGTTTTTTTGGACCAGCTCCATTGGCCCCGGCCAGTGAGAGATCTTATCATTCAAATCATCAGCAAGGCGAGCTCTCTTCAGCTGCAGCTGCTTGGCCTGAAGAGACGGTTTTGCTGTCGTCCCTGGACGCAGACAGAAATCAAGCAACTGAAGGATTTTGTGCTGCATGCCTGAATCTTCAGAAGTTATGTGATAGAAGGCTCTGTGCGACACTTACCTTCCAGGATGTGCATCCTGATCAGTTCAGACAACTCTGGGCAACTCCTGATCTTCCTCTTGAGATAGTCCTCTGTCTGGACAAGAAGAGAGATACATGCCATCCAAGGCATGTTAAGTTCACAACTAGGTTTCCTCTCCTGCATGATATGCCATTTAGTGATTCTCACAGCCTTCATCTACAGAAGCATTTATTTGAATCACTTTAAATGGTTTAGGTGGGTTATGCACCTCTGTCTGCAGACTAATCTGGAGCAGCCCTGGTTTCTGAGGCATTGTAGTTGACAGTTTAAAGACATGGCACCTTACAATGCAATAAGAGTATTTTTTGTTTTTTTGTTTTTTTTTACAAATGGCCTCATCTCATCATTAAGGAGCTGGTGTAATGGCATCAGACATTACAACGCTGTCTGCGTAAAACAGGCCAGTTTTGATGGATTGGAGGATGGGGCTCTCACCATTGCTCGTTCCAAGCTCCGTGTCTGCTCGTGGAAGGCAGCTGAACTTTTCAGTGCTTGAAAAAAAAGATGGAACACAGTGCAAAAGTGGAGAGAGAGAGAGAGAGAGAGAGGATATTAAACATGTCAGTGTGTACATTCATGCCCCAGAAGGAAATGGAAGGCAAAATGGCTTTAAATGGCTCTTTTCTTCATTTCACTTCCAGCTCATTAAGAATAAATTTACTGATGGTGACGATATTGCTCTCATACTGCTTGTCTTTATCACATTTAGGGACCATATTAGTCTTGTTTATGCCTCCCCATACAGTCACACATGTTTATAAGCTATGACAGAACAAAATGTGTAATCATTTTAGGCAGTGGACCCATTAAAACTCCCTGTAAAGGCAGACATGTGACGGATTCGACTTTGAGGGCTCCAGTCCAACGAACCTCTTCACAGAAGCAGAATTTATGGAGGCTGTTAAAAATTCCAAAATGATTCAAGCAACACTTCTTGTGGGCTCATGATTATGCAAAAACCTAGGGATTAGTGGTACTAGAAACCTAAAAGCCTAAAGGGTTGAGTTGACACCAAAACTCTGAGTTACACACAGTGTATCAGTGTAGGCGTTATGATTGTGCCACTACAACAAGACTATAAACCTCAAAATATTAAATAATACCATAAAAATACTAACTAGACATATCCAGGTATATTATTGAGGAATAATATACAAACTGAGAATGATTGAAACATACAGTATACAATATATTTATTATAAAAGAATGTTAAGGAAGAGTGTTAAGTGTGGTCAATCGATAACACCACTGCAATGTTTCTGACATTAGCAAATATCTACTTGTTGATCTTGCACTTCAAACATGAACCTGTATGAAAAAAGAATATGATTGTAAGATAAGACAGACAAAAGGCAGTTCTTGATTGGTGAAACCACCAAAAGTGAACATTTTAGCTACTTTTGGCCGTTGATGATGATGAAAGGGAAAGCGTTTAGTGAAGATGTATGCAAACATTTGGGCAAAAACTAAGCCCACAACTTAACATCAAGTTGAATATTTGAGGGTTATAAGAACTATGTTTCAGTGTTTGAATGCCATATTCTCAATTCTTCATAGCAAATGGGAAAACTCTTCAGTAAAAATACACCAAGGTCCACAAACAAGAAGCACATGTAAAGAGAGCCATGCAGCTGATGGAGATAAGATAATGGTAGGTGGTATTATTAAGTCTGTACATTCTGCATACTATAACATTTGTGCTTGCAAATAAAATGATAGTTGAAAGCCAGAGAAGTAAACCAACCTTTCCTCCTTTAGGAACATAAAGTTACCTTTTTTGCTTATGTCATATAGTTGTGGACTTGTCTAGTTTCTTTCTTGTTTTACTTTGAAGGTTTGTACTGAACTTTGTCTGGCTCTGTGTCTCTTGGCTGCATTCTGGCCTAAACCCCTAATCCTGCTGTTGCTGGCATAAAATCTCATGAAATGTCAAAAACAATGCAGCCAATAGGCAAACAGTGGTATATTCTTGACCAGCTTAGTAATAAAACATCTAGGATATGCATTATTTTCCATTTTGCTCATCAGCCACTCAGTCCCTGTCGCCCACAAAGCAAAAGCATTTTTAATTGATAGAGCAAAATTGTGAAAGACCGTTGACAAGACACCTCAAACTTCACAAAAGATCACTAACGACTTGCTATGAGGGTTTTTCCAGGTTTTGAATTCATAAAAATTCCCTCAAGGTGAGAAAGTGATTTACTAAGTTGTGAAATTAAGACAAGTGATGTTTAGTCTATGGGCTAAAGTGGGATTACTTGAATATACTGTACATATTCAATGGCTGACTGGAATTAACACCTTCAAATTAAAGCGGAGAGTCAGCACTTAAATTCAATAATCTCATTTAAAATCCAGTGTGTTTGACATAACAAGGACATGTGTTACTTTCCTAATACTTCCTGACTGCACTGTACACACACACATTCACACAAGTGGGGCTACTAGATCATCAACCCTGGGGTAAGGCTGCTGGTACCTGCTCAAGCCTGAGTTCACATCGCTGAGCACTGTCACACTGCTGGTACACACTGACTGGAGCACACCCCGGGGACATTATCCCGCTTAGACCTCTTGCCCATCCATGACGGGGTTATGGGGTCTCCTCGAGGGCGTATGAAGCTGCCAGTCAGCTACATGGGAAATGAGTGGTGGGATGGATGCGTGGTTGAGCATTTAAAGTAAGGTTTGGAACTTGACAAAAAAGTCAAAGGGATGGAAATTGGAGGAAGATGGGGATTCAGAAAGCAGATGGAGCAAGGACAAGAGGAGATAAATGGGGAGAGGCAGCTGGAAGAAAAGTGGAACAACAGACCAAAGGCAAAATGAAGGGGAGGAAATAAAGAGTGGTGGGATGAGGTCAGAGAGAAAAGACTCCATTATGTGCACGAGTGGCTGCATCATGGCTCGCACCAACGTTTCCTTCCTTTGTGAACGTTGAGCAGCATCACTTCCTCTGGTGGCGTCTGTCTTTTGATGTTCAGTCAGATTTTAAACAAGTGTTGTGGGATCTTCTCTGTTGAGCTAACCAAAGGGACTGGTGCTTAAAAAAAACAAAACATCACAGCTTCACTTAAAGAGCTTCACTCGCCAAAACTGACTCAAATCTCACTGTTGTCTCACTCAAATAAGTCAATCGTGTGTTTTGGTATCATGTGAGAGCTCCCACATACACACCAGTAAGAAGGTATGTGCAGATATGCAGGGCTCATTTATGACATAAAAACATCTGCAAAGCTCAAAACGAACTGTCACACTAACTGCTTGAGGCTTCTAAATTGTTACACAAGGCAAGAGCAAAGTTTTACAGTTAATCTAATCTAAGTACAGTTATGTTAGTACACAACTTTATATTTAGATATTTCAGCAACCTTTATGTCATTGCTATTTTCTTGCAGCTTCATGGGGCTTATTATAGCACTGTGTTAAATGAGACCTACCACTCAACATGCAGCTACAGTCACACACAGCATACATCTAACTAAAAGATTTTTATTTGAATATGGACCCTGTCTAAATGACTTTGAATTCAGTACTTTGCACAATCCCTCACCTTGCATCAGTATAGCCTGTTGTTTACCTGTGTGGTGTCATACTGTGTATTGAGACTGTAGTCATACTTGGGCCTCATTAGGCCAGGACCGGTGCTATAACAAGCCGCATATCCTGTCCTTGTATATAAACATTGCTATCTTATTGATGATGGCATTATTAAAACAAAATAAATAAATATCTGAGGAGAAGAGGGAAAGTAGCAAATGACAGTCAGATGAGGTTGTACAATTGATACAGCTCTCTTTGTTCCTGCATTGCCTTGCCTTTAAGCATGTGGCAAACTAGCAACCAAGTCCTCCGACTTGGTGTTATTGTTGTTTTACATTTACAGTGTAGAGCAACTGACATAGATAAAGATGTAACGTACCTTTACATTGGCAAATGTTAGACAAAGACAGGAAAAAAAATTAGAAAACAAAAATAACCTGCAAGTTCTTCCCCCAGCGGAAGCCAAGTGGCCGATGGTAAGATTTGTACCTGGAACTGTCTAATCTCATTTTTTAAGGGATGTACTTAAAAGAACATCTTAGAGAAAGAGGGTGAGACGTGAGCAATCAGAACTTGAAAAGTCGTAACTGGGAGAATGAAATGAGTAAAGGAGCGAGAGAGAAGCACAAGAGGTGGGAGCTGTAGAGATGGTATCACCTCTCTTTGTGTGTGTGTGTTGTTGCTTCTGTCTACCTGACAACTGCCAAGAGCAGTTATGATAAAGATCATGTGATAGCAGAGAGAGAAATGCCAGCGCCTAATTGTCTTGCCATGTCTGCAGTCTGACAGTAACCCAATTAAATCCCACATCTACACTCTAACCTGCAAATTAAACATAACCCTGCGCCGTTTAAACGTATGGTCACTGAATATACAACAAAGGAAACCTTTGTTTTCACATAACATCACATCTGCCACTTTTTGCATCTCACTGGTGTCGATGCAAGCGTCTCAGTTCGTAGATGCTGCCCAGCCTACATGGAAAATACTTGTTCCACAGTGCTGTTTGTGCCCCCATCGGCGTTGAATTTGCTGTTTAAGCAGCTTTTCACCGCATGAGCCAAGCTCATGTTAATGCTTGTACCAAAGAGGAAACACTGTGAATGTATTCGCAATATCTAAAATAGCACATGGAAATACTTTTCAGGCACCTTATTCAAGCATTTACCAGATGAACAAATATGTACTTATAGATAAGCCTGCAGGCACTTCCTGTGTGATGATGTATGCGACTATTATATCTGTATCAACAAAGAAGTTGGTCTAGTGTACTCAGTAATCATTAGATGAAATGCGCTTATTAGAAGTGAATAATAGATCACGTATGTAATGAAATGAATGTTCGTAATGGTCATCAACACAAGAACCCAGGGTTAGGCTGAACATATAGGTACTGATATATTCTCTAATGATCTTTATCCATCAATATCACCGCTTTCTGTTGCACGGAAAAAGACTCTGACCCTGCCAGGAATAGAGCTCTCTTGTTTTGAAGCGACAGCATTAATCACAGCTGCACTCCAAACCAATAGTTTCTTTTTTTTGTTGTTTGGCATGTTTTATTTATCAGACCTAAAAGAAAAGCCAACAGCATTAAAACAGAACAAACGAGCGGTACTTTTAACGCATTTCCACTTTAGTGCTGCGCTGGGAAATGTCTCAATCAGATAACAAGAAGTGGCAAGCGGATGTTTACGATGGCAATTGGAATCTGACCTTGATTCACTTCAGGAGACGATGGCATTGTCTCAATCACAACCCAGATCACTCCAGATAACAGTACTGTTGCAAGTAATGAAGCCAGAAGTAAAGAGACAGGGCAGATTTTCACAGCTAGTGATGAATAAATGATAAAAGGATGCTAGTTTTTTCAACTAGCCTGCAATAAACCCAGCCGTCATGAAGCTTATAAGCAGTAGTGATTCTAGGGTCTTTTTTTTTTTTAAATTTCCAAAGTTAAGGAATAAACAGTTAAGGCTAGACTTGCAGCATCTAGTTATGTGTTATATCTAATCATCATACTGTGCTAAACTTAACATGCCTTGCTTTCTTTTTTCCTCTTCCTCTTTTTAAATTTTTTTTTAAAGGTTTCCCACTGTCAGTATAACTTTGCACATTTTGACCTTCTGCTGTATTTCAAAGTTAGGTCCCCTCCTGGCTTGGGGCCCCAGGTAATTGAGTGCATTGCCTGTAAATAAGCCGCAACTGCATCTATTATTTACTAGTTTTCTCTCGATGTACCTTGTTAAAAGTGAGGCTTTGATGGTCTATTTTAGAAAACTCGAGGACTGAACTGTCGGCTGAATAAAACAAATCAACTGAATATACTACCTTGGGAAGAAGGAAATTACAGACACCATTAAGTGATATTTTACAACAAAATATCTTAATCAATGGATTTTACAGTTCTAAGGTTGTAAAGCCAACTTTTATTTTTCAATATACTAAACCAATGTGCTGAACAAGTGTAAGTTAACAGTACAGTAAACTGGCAATTTAAAAACGAAGCAAAGGACTTTCATTATAAACTAGTCTTATTATTATGTTGAGAATCACTTCTACAAATGGCTTTTCTGCACACTATAAAGCTATTTTTAAAGGTTTTATCCAATTGGTTACCTACATAAAATAGCTACACTGATAACAACTTGTAGTCCAAGTGTGTTTTGGCGCAATGCCTTTTTCAAAGCATGCACCAACACTTTCCACTAAAAACTACTGCTGTTTACTTACATGGCATGATCCCCTGCTTGACCAACTCCTCTCTGGACTTTCTCTCTTGTAACTTCAGTTGGAGGACTGAACACCAAGAAAAACAGAGAAAAGAAGAACAATAATTTGTCACTGCAGAACAAGGAACCTCATCAAAAGTGATGTATTATCTGTAGGTCAGTTCACAGCTTCTGAAACTGACTTGTACTACTCATAACTTCGGGGGAAAGGTAGAAAAAGATTAAATAAACGTCTTTCTGTCTGTGAATGAAAGCAAAGCAGTTTGTATCTGCCTAATTAGCTGCTGATGATCAAAATGTTTTCACTGCAATCCAATGTGAAAATGATGTACAAAGGGAAACACACAGAAACAGACACAGCAACAGTTTCCTGTTTCAAGTGTTTGATTAAATAGCAGCACACACACTTTTCGGCTGCTTCGGTCACATGTCATCACCACAGACATGTCCATGTGTGACAAAGAGACATAAAGTGAATTCCGTAGATTCTGGTCTTTCTAGTCAAGAATCATAGCGTGTATGCTAACAAGTGTCATCACCAAAACGTCTTCAGGTCACAGATGTTAGCATTTTGTGGTCACGCCTCCTTCTCACATTTAAGAAGGCTCTAACACTTCACCACATCCTGAATCAACTGCGTGTTTTCTCAAATGAACACATATCTGCAAAAAGTTCTGAACCTCCAGTATGGCAGGAAATGATCTGCAGATCATCAGATACTCAATATCTTGGAATCAGCATCCAATATTAACAAAGTATGGCCCCCCCCCCACACACACACACACACACACTACAACCAGCAGTTACTACATTAGCTCAAACCCTGTCACTGCAGAGCTGTGGCTGAAGTGCTGCAACTAGCAGAAATAAGATCCAGTGAAACAGAATGAGATGACCTTGACTGTGAATTGTATGCTGCCTGCAGTTAATGTGTTTGTTTTGGGGGGTTTTTGTATTCGACACTTCCTAATTTCTCAATCCTACAGTAAAGTGTACACTTCTCTCTCCTCTTATGTAAAAAAAATTCTGACATACTGTGATTTGAATGAAGGAGAAGTACAAAAAGTCCATTCTCAGGTATAAAATGTACTGCTGATGTGGCTGAAGTCAAACACCCCAGTGGCATCCACACCATGGACTCATTGTTGTTACCAGATCACAATTCAGGCTGAATTCATAAAAGTACAGGAAATATCTAAAAAAAAAAAAAAAAAAAATTAGTAATTCTCTGACTGAGGCACTCAATGTTGATAACAGTATAACTCAAAGGACCTATCTTTTCTAAAAGTTTGTATAGAGATAAAGCTGTGCTGTAATTATTAATATATCACAGCTTAGGAATATAAAAAACAAAAAAGAAAACAAAAAGTATATCAGTGGAGCTGTAAAATTGCAGCGTTATCCTCATATGGCAAACAATTATTTGCACATCCTCTTGTTACTAATCTATATTATATAAGCATTCATCTATCATTATCTAATCATCTATCGGTAGCTGTGCTTCTGGACACCCGTCAAAAGTCACTCTCCTGTCAACTCTGTTTCAATCTCCACTGAATCCTGAGGGGATTATCGAGCCCCTTAGCTGCAAAATACAGAAGTGTTTGGGGCCGTGCATGTGGTTTGCTTGCTGCAGTCTGAAACAAAGACAGTTCCCATGAACCAAATAATGGCCTGGTGGAAAACCAAAACAAGGAGCTGGGAGATGATAAAACAGTGACAGTCAGCTCAGGTATTTATGACTTTCACTCATCTTTCAGATCAATTTTTGCCAGTGAGCCAGAGAGTGGGAGTTACATTAAACGGATCACACTCTGGATGCACCGTGCACTGTTTGACCATTTTAGTTTTGGCCAGAATCTTCCTGAAACTTTATTTCAAACTCCTGAAGCCCTTATCTCTGCATCTTTCATCCTTTGGTTCTTCTAACTCTGCCCCAGAGATACCTCTTTTTTTTTTTTTTCTTTTACAAGTTTAAAGGGGGGGGCGTTAATTCCTAAATGTACGCCCTCATCGTTCTCATGCATCTGTTGCTAATGTTCCTCTTTCTCAGTGAATTTCCGCCTTCTTTTTTTAACCATATGAAAGACCTTGGTTTTTTTGTCTTAGGTCTGCCTACATCTCTTTGTGTTCTAAGCTGCTGATAATGAAAGCAGCCTCTGCTGCTTTGGCCTACTATGCTGACAGTCACTCGGTGTGCCCTGAGACAAAAACATTCAGATTCCTTTGATTTCAGCACTGAGGACGTGGTGCAGATTTTCCCCCCTCGGTAGCGGCAAAGATTCAACTGACTGCTGCAGGATAACAAACAAACACTAATACGATAGTCATGATGAGCACACGGCATATACAGGAACGCAACATGCACAAATAAACACATATTTTTAATAACTCCACCTACGGTGCCATTAGTGTGGATATAAATCCATCGCACAAACGTGCCTAAACAGAACTAACTAAACCTGTTTTCGTTGCAAATGATGCGTGCCAAGAGATTGCAGGCAAGTGATGCAATGTGCTGATACATATTTATTCTGGGAAAATGTGCTCGTTGCTTAAATGATGCAACATATGAGCAGAAGTACTTTCATTCAACAGCCGTTAATAACCACACAAGACAATAGTAAGGAAGACCAGAGGCAATAAAGTAGAGTAATCAGGTGGTTGAATAACTCAGTCCCAGATGAATATACAACATGCATGGTCATATTATGACATATTATACATATACAATAAAATTTGGCTTGCCTTTACAACCTCACGTGACACACCAGGCTCGCACATGAGGTTGAGTCAAAATATAATACTTCTTCGCCTGAAGCAATGTTTAAACTTCCCTCCTTACTCACTATCTTTGGAACTTCTCGTCTTCCCCATCTCCTCGAGGTGACCTTGTCTCAGCCACGTCGCTCCCCTCCACTCCAGGGAGAGACAAGAGGAATCGAGCCTGTACCGTCTTTCAAAACACTGCTTCATGAGGATTTTGAGGACATTTCCTACGGCTGAAATAAATCGCTTCCACCAGACGCAAATTTATTGAACCCAATTAATCTCAAAGTTCATACGAGTTGCGTTTAAACGCCTGTTTAATACATTGTAATTTGCACGAACCAGCAGCTTTACCGAGTTTCCCACATTGGTCCAGAGTGCTCTCAGGCCAGCAGCACTGGTTCCAGGCCAATGATGCTACAGTCAACAGGTTGCTGAGTTCATGTGTCATGCCCGGGCTGCTAACTGTAACCCAACCACTGAGCGCAGAAAATAAACCTGGATGTCACCCTGAGGAGAGCCTGCAACCCTAAAATAGTCAATGCACTTTGCTATTTTTTTTTTAACTGTTTAAAAGGATTAAGAAGACTAAAAAGTCTTTCATGTCTCTGTTCTGTATGAGCACACAGGAGGTGCATATGATGCACAACAGGCATCCATCCAACCTTGTCGG
>KV751361.1:2370346-2386679 GCA_001698575.1 Mola mola
TCAATGTGGGCGCAAGACAGATGCTCTAACAACGTGACTGCAATAAAACTTGGAAATTACTCTGGATGAGAAATTAGCACAAAGTAAAGACGAGCAGTAAGGTCCAGGTGTCATGGAGGTGTCACAGTGGAATCATCTGTTGTTATGAATGAAAAGCAAAAGTATTCCTGAAAGCAACACGACTTCAGAAGATATTTTCTCATCACTGAGCAAAGTATTTATCATCACTTCTCTGTAAAAAAGATAAACAATAAAAATAAAAATAATTTAAAGTGTCAAAGCAACAGGATGAAATAAGTATTAATACAAAGCTACTGTTTTAGAGAGCAGCTTTGGAAGGGCTCCTGCTGCCCTTGCTACAGTAACAGAACTGGTTGTGTGTGTGCGTGTGTGTGTGTGTGTGTGTGTGTGTGTGTGTCAAATGTCAGTGAATCTGTGATCAAGCAGTCTGTCACAGCTGTTGCTGTATTAAGCCATTTAGGAGTTGACAGACACAAACAGGCCCGAGCACATGCATAATCAAACACACACAAACACACACACACTCGGAGTGGAGTCCCTTAGTGTCAATCTAGATTCCTCTCACTTAGCACTTCTGGGGCCAATGATATGACCTTTGTGGCGACTTCTCTGCTGCTGGTCATCGTTATGAGAACACGCACACACCTGCTGACACGCTGCAGGCCTGTCGACTTTTCTGTCTGTTTTACTTTGTTGTTTGGCTGTCTTTCTGCACACCTGTCTGACTTCTTTCAATTCCATGTTCAAAGGAGTCTATTCAAACTCAGGAACAGAACTGGTCTGGTACCACTCAGTGCAGGAGAGGACCCTGCTGTTACACCCTGGGCAGCTCCACGGACTGTCAGACTGTGCAAAAATCATATCTAAGCTTTACTGTGGCTCATTTCAAGCCTTTCAAGCATTTCATTTGTACCAGAGTAACAGTATATCAACAGGAAATACTCCTCAGAAGTGAGTCTAATAACACGGACAGATTAGCAAGGCGACGATCAGTGCTGACACAACGCTGTGACAGATAAAGTAAACTGAAACATGGTAGATTATTACAACCAGTAGAATCTCTTTAAGCCTCCATACCTTTTCATTAGCATAATGACTTATTTTTCCGACGTTGCTGTTATGTTCAAAATCACTCGCAGCGGCATCAGTGCTATAAGAACAAAGACGTGACGTTTCAGATGATTTGGGTATCAGCGGCTTTATTACAGGCGTAAGGGAAGAGTGTGTATTTGTGTGTTATGAAGGCTGTGTCCTGGGGGAGCATTTCTGTATCAGAGGCTGTTGATATGCAGGATGTGGTGTCCCCAGGCAAAGAACTCCTCAGTCTGACAACAAAGAGGAAAACGGATCAGGACTCTGATCCGCCATTACTTCAGATAAGGGACCAACCAAAGCTCTGGCATGGATAATCCTGCATTACTGGCTGTGTTTGTTTGCCTAAACGTAGGTGTATGCAATTATTTTTTCACTCAGAGTGTGTGTGTGTGTGTGTGTGTGTGTGTGTGTGTGTGTGTGTGTGTGTGTGACAATGTTTTCACCTCTGGGCATGACTATATAGATGTTATGTAATAGACAGAGCATACATGGATCTATATCTCTCTGCAGTGTTTACTCATGTCAGTCAGAAATGCCGAGATAAATCCAACAAATCACTTAAAGTAAACTTCAACTCTCCATCTCTTCATCTTTCCCTCCTGCTGACGGAGTTTGATGCACAGAAAGAGGCTGATGTCAATCTCAATTGATTAAACCGAAAAAGACCTCAAAATAGGCATTTGGAAAACTAACATATCTAGAAACGATTTAAGCCTGTACATAGATTAGTGAAGGTTGAGTGTTCTTCAAGTGCTGAGCTTCTGCTGTTAGGAAGGGAATGACCTTGAACCTTCTTCTTCTTTCAGCTTTACCTGGGTTTTTCTAGGAGTCACCACAGTTAATCATCTTCCTCCATCTCTCCCTGTCTTCTGCATCTTCTTCTTGTTTGTTTGTTTTCACAGTCTTCTTCCTCTTTCAGTTTTACCTAGCTTTTTCTAGGAGTCACCACCTCCATCTCTCCCTGTCTTCTGCATTTTCTTCTGTCACACCAACTATCTGCATGTCCTCTCTCACCACATCCATGAATCTCCTCTTTGCCTCCTGCCTGGTAGCTCCATCTTGATCATCCTTCTGCCAATATATTCACTGTCCCTCCTCTGCACATGTCCAAACCATCTCATTCTGGCCTCTCTAACTTTGTCTCCAAAACGTCCGACCTGTGCTGTCCCTCGGATGTGCTCGTTCCTACTCCTGTCCATCCTCGTCACTCCCAAAGAGAATCTCAGCATCTTTAACTCTGCCACCTCCAGTTCTGCCTCCTGTCGTTTGGTCAGTGCCAAACCAAACAACATTGCTGGTCTCACTACTGTTAACTGGTGTAAGTCTTTCCTTTCACTTTTGCTTCTACTCTTTTGTCACAGATCACTCCTGACATTTTTCTCCACCAACTCCACCCTACCTGCACTTGCCTCTTCCCCTCTTTACTGCACTCCCTGTTGCTCTGAACAGTTGACCCCAAGTTTCACTAATGAATGATTGTATAAAATGTTCCTGTAGTTGTTATCTTTAAATTGATGGGTGGACCGACAGACCAAGATGACATTTCCATTGATTTTGGTGAGTGAACCAAGTAGTAAACAAATCAATAACTAGTCAACTCAGTCAACAAGCAACCACAAGGGTATATGCCCGAAAATCCCAGATGTACATACAAAACATCCAGTGGCAAAAAGACAGCAACACAGTAGGAAACACTACAGGGTGTCAACATGAAAGTACATGATCTCCTGTTCAGATTTGCATTTTGTTTGTTAGACTGGACTCAAGGTAATAAAGATAAGGTATGCCTAAAAAACTTAAGTTATACTTTTTTTTAACCCATAAACACCACCTGGTGGCAGCCCTGATGTCAGAAAATGCTAAAAAATCTGTCTAATCTAGATCAATCAACCACAACACGACTCATTAGTTAAAACGGTCTTTGTATAAACCAGACAGACTGAGTTTGGTACATCTCACTCCTTTGCGAATAATGGGTGAGTATAGTACAAAGGTTGCCGCACAGCGGTGCAGTGGTTAGCGCTGTCGCCTCACAGCAAGAAGGTCCTGGGTTCGATTCCCGGGTCAGGGCGTTTCTGTGTGGAGTTTGCATGTTCTCCCTGTGTCTGCGTGGGTTCTCTCCGGGTACTCCGGCTTCCTCCCACAGTCCAAAAACATGCAAACTGTGGGGGTTAAGTTAATTGGTCACTCTAAATTGCCCGTAGGTGTGAATGTGAGTGTGGATGGTTGTTTGTCTCCATATGTCAGCCCTGCGATGAACTACTGGCGACTTGTCCAGGGTGACCCCCACGCCCGAAGATGCTGAGATAGGCTGAGATAGATGATTGTTAGTACACACATTGCAATTGAAAAAAGGAAAATATTTCATATGTGCAGCTCTGTCATCTCTTAGGTGTGAGCCTCAAGAATTTCTGAAACCATGCAATGCTTAGTTGGTTCAATGGAAGCACATGCTCATGACACACATATTACATGTTTGTCAACTGATGCATCGGGAGAGACTAAAGAAAACTAAGGATTGGATAAACTTGGATAACTTGGATTCTCATGCCTCAACAGAATCTAAAAGGATGGGGCATTTGGATGAAAAATTCAAAACCTATGAACTGGCGGAGCATATTCTTGGTGTGTGTTTTGACACACAGGGATAAATGATAAGTCAATGATAAGTTCATGTATGTAAATATAAAAGGGTCACTTTCATGTATTTTCATCCATTTGTTTAGGAACAGTGACCAGTTTAGGAACAGTGAATTTTCCAAAAAGCAAACCCACACAAGGGTTTTACAGAGATATAAATAATAGTTCATACTTCAAGAATTAGAATTTATTCTCACAACAAGACTATACTCTTCAGATCCATATCTAGTATGATGGTTGTGAAAGTGCTAATCCATTAGGCTCACAAAAGGAAAGCACAAATTGGCTGTATTTTTGAGAAATTTGTCACTAAAATTTAATTCTGTATTGATGACTATCTTGTAGACGTCAGTCACTCAAAGGACTAAAAGAAGCATGGGTTTGATGCTATTCTGTAATGGATCTTGCATAGGGCCCTAAACACTAGGAACAAGACTCAAATGTACTCCAAAATTATTATTTATGGTTTATGATGCAGAGACAAGACATACACAGTAACAAAGAAGGTAAACACAGAGAGCAAATTTACAAACAATAACACAGAATAACAAAATTATGGGGAAAAGGGGCAATTCATACCAGCGAGAATTAATGAAGAATTCATGAAAAAATATAAAACACAGTAGTAGAAAGTGCAAAAGTTTGGGACCCTTCTCTAAGTACTTACTAAGACCCCCTTGGCAGATATCACAGCTTGCAAACACTTTTTATAGCCAGCTAAAAGTCTGTCATTTCTTGTATTTGGAATTGTCCTTCATTCTTCCTTGCTAAAGACCTCTAGTTCTGCAATATTCTTGGCCCATCTTGTATGCACAGCTCTTTTAAGATCCAACCACAGATTTTCAATGATGTTTAAATCTGGGCACTGTGAGGGCCAAAACCTTCAGCTTGTGTCTCTTGAGGTCATCCATGGTGGATTTTTTGTGGTTTTAGATCATATCCCGTTGTAGAATCCATCCTTTTTTCAACTTTTTTTTACAGATGTTGTGATGTTTGCTTCCAGAATTTGCTGGGTATTTAGTGGAATCCATTCTTCCCTCTACCTGTGCAATGTTTTCTGTGCCACTAGCTGCAACACGACACCAAAACATGACAGATCCACCTCCATGTTTAACAAGTTGGCAAGATGTCCTTTTCATGAACTGCTGCTCCTTTTTTTCTTCCAAACATATTATTGGTGATTGTGGCCAAAGAGCTCTATTTTAACTTCATCAGTCAACAGCACTTGTTTCCAAAACACATCAGGCTTCTGTAGATGTTCCATTGCACACTTTTAAATTGGAGTTTATGATGACGATGCAGGTAAGGTTTTTTCCTGCAGACTGAAGAAAAGCTGAAAAGCTGAAAAGCTGAAAAAGCTTCACTATCATCTTGTAGCCGTCCTCTACAAGGTGAGCATCAACAACTTTCATTTTCAGAGTCTTACACAGCTGTTTAGAGGAACCCATGGTTGCTGAGTGTTTGCACAAGGATTGAAGAGTCAAGAGTATTTCAAAGCTTTGAAAATGGCACCAACTGCCACGTGTTGACATGCCTAACATGATGATTTAGATCTGAGCTTGTAAAACTTGTAAATATAATCTGATACTTTGGAACAATTTGGGTGCGAGACTTTTGCACATGCTACAACTGTGTTTTATATATATTTTTTTTAATTTTTGGTTGAATTTATTAAATAAACACCAACTATGCATTACTGTTTGCTGGCAATATTGTAATTTTTTCCATATTCTACAGAGACTTTTTTTTTGCTTTTTTGATCTTCAATTAAAAAAATCATTAGAATATGCTATTTGTCAATAGGTGGCCAAATTTTGGCCTAAAATTTATATGTCCATACACACACACAGACACACACAATAATTCTATTGTTTTCACTTCAAGTATTTCTGATGTCTTCTCATAGTAAAAAGAAAAGTAACTGGCAAAGCTTGCACAAAAAGTTGCCTTGAATTGTCTTTGGCAATGAATGATTCAACTAATTGCAACTGCAAAAAAATAACATAAGCCACTAGCTGTCCTTTATATAATGAAGAGTAAAATATTGTTTATCAGCTGTTCCAGCACTTTACTACATCCATGGCCCCTCCAAGCATTGACAAGTTTAACAATCTGTTTCCTGGCCAGCTCCACTGTGGCAGTTGAGCTAGACGCCACATTCACCCAAGCAGATGACATACACGGCCAATATTCTGCCTGACACACAAGGTTCGAAGTGTTTGTGAAACACTTAATGTGTGGGGACAATTGCTATTCCGAGCTAACTAAGTTACTAACAATAGTAACATGTGATGGTAATGAAGCAGTTGGGACAGAACCAGACCGTGCCACCAGAAAGAGATGACCGATAGGCCCCCCAAACTTTTTCAATTTCAATTAGGGCCCACAGTTTAAGGGTTAAGTGGAGATTCATCTGATGTATTAGGTAGAATAGTATGGTATAATAACAGTGGTATGTTGTTTTTAGTGTGAAAATATTGCAGATATTTTGTGTTGGCGAGTCCCATTTGAAATATGTTGTGTGTAATGTTCAGGATGCTTTATTCTGTCTTCTCCACTGATGTAATTCCCAAGAGGCTCTCCTCAGTCTGTTCCACAGGCATTACGTCCAGGAGGCTCTCTTCGGTCTATTCCACAGGTGGTATTATCCAGGAGGCTCTCCTCGGTCTGTTCCAAAGGCGTTATTATCCAGGAGGCCCTCTTTGGTCTGTTCCAAAGGCGTTATTATCCAGGAGGCCCTCCTCGGTCTGTTCCAAAGGCGTTATTATCCAGGAGGCTCTCCTCGGTCTGTTCCACAGGCGTTAAGTCCAGGAGGTTCTCCTCAATCTGTTCCACAGGTGTTATGTCCAGGAGGCTCTCCTCAGTCACACTTAATGTGTGGGGACAGTTGCTATTCCGAGCTACGACTCCAAAAGTGCAAATTTAAACATTCGTAGCTATGTTTAGTCCAGTGTATGACTCAAAAAACAGGCTTAGTTAGAAGGACAAAAGCCTCTTGAAGAAGAAGCCTCTTGGATGAGAGGTGATATGTCTTCAAGGAACTACAAGAAGTCCAGTTGCCTTCAGCTGAAACACCAAGACTACCATGGACCTGGATGAGAATCTCCAGACACCTAGAAGGACAAAAGTTTTTCCCAATTGTTGGTTATAACATAGGTGGAAATGTAACATAGACCTGTGTGGCCTGTGAGGCTCAGCCATTACTAGTAATTGAAATGCACTCAGCTTCTTTGAGGCTTTGTGTCACTTTAGCTTTATTTTGTTGGTACAGGGCTGGCAACACTGTGCAACTGAAGGCGAGTTTCAACTGAAGACTTTGTTTTGCTCCAGTGTCTTTATTAACCTCCAAAATTTGCCACTTTTGGGTGGCAGTGTGCTCCTTATGTTTGATTTATATTTCCTATAGCATAGCTTATCGTCACCCAACAGTATTTGCAAAATGTTTTGCCTGTCAGTTTCTTCATCAACATTATTTGAAATGGGAAAGTCGAAATGTTGCCACACATGAGCCCTAAAACTCACTGGGGCATCGGTAATTTGCACTTTTCTCTTGCTGCATTAATCCGCCATTGTGTCACTGGGTACTGTCATGTGCACACACATACAGCAAGGTGAAGGGAGTCTGTTTTCTTGGGCAGTATAATTGCACTCTATTGCCCTTGCCCTCTACTGTTAAAACACAACAGTGCATGACAATGAGATATTTAATGCAGTTATATATTGAATCCCTGTGTGACCCCCTTGTTAGACCTGTCAGCTTTAAGCACAAATAATCATGTGACATATCAGTTGATACTGCCCCATGATTTTATTGTGACTTTTTTATCACAAGATTCTATATATTTTTAAATCCCAGATAGGCAGTAATAAAAAGTACTAACAATAATAACATGTGATGGTAATGAAGCAGTGGGGACAGAACCAGACTGTGCCACCAGAAAGAGATGACCGATAGGCCCCCCAAACTTTTTCAATGTCAATTAGGGCCCATAGTTTAAGGGTTAAGTGGAGATTCATCTGATGTATTAGGTAGAATAGTATGGTATAATAACAGTGATATGTTGTTTTTAGTGTGCAAATATTGCAGATATTTTGTGTTGGCGAGTCCCATTTGAAATATGTTGTGTGTAATGTCCAGGATGCTTTATTCTGTCTTCTCCACTGACTTAATTCCCAAGAGGCTCTCCTCAGTCTGTTCCACAGGCATTACGTCCAGGAAGCCCTCCTCAGTCTGTTCCACAGGCGTTATGTCCAGGAGGCTCTCTTCGGTCTGTTCCACAGGCGTTGTTTCCAGGAGGCCCTCTTCGGTCTGTTCCACAGGCGTCATGTCCAGGAGGCCCTCTTCGGTCTGTTCCACAGGCGTTATGTCCAGGAGGCTCTCTTCGGTCTGTTCCACAGGTGTTATGTCCAGGAAGCCCTCCTCAGTCTGTTCCACAGGCGTTATGTCCAGGAGGCTCTCTTCGGTCTGTTCCACAGGCGGTATGTCCAGGAAGCCCTCCTCAGTCTGTTCCACAGGCGTTATGTCCAGGAGGCTCTCTTCGGTCTGTTCCACAGGTGTTATGTCCAGGAAGCCCTCCTCAGTCTGTTCCACAGGCGTTATGTCCAGGAGGCTCTCTTCGGTCTGTTCCACAGGCGGTATGTCCAGGAAGCCCTCCTCAGTCTGTTCCACAGGCGTTATGTCCAGGAGGCTCTCTTCGGTCTGTTCCACAGGCGGTATGTCCAGGAAGCCCTCCTCAGTCTGTTCCACAGGCGTTATGTCCAGGAGGCTCTCTTCGGTCTGTTCCACAGGTGTTATGTCCAGGAAGCCCTCCTCAGTCTGTTCCACAGGCGTTATGTCCAGGAGGCTCTCTTCGGTCTGTTCCACAGGCGGTATGTCCAGGAAGCCCTCCTCAGTCTGTTCCACAGGCGTTATGTCCAGGAGGCTCTCTTCGGTCTGTTCCACAGGTGTTATGTCCAGGAGGCTCTCCTCAGTCTGTTCCACAGGTGTTGTGTCCAGGAGGCTCTCTTCGGTCTGTTCCACAGGCGGTATGTCCAGGAGGCTCTCCTCAATCTGTTCCACAGGCGTTATGTCCAGGAAGCTCTCCTCAGTCTGTTCCACAGGCGTTATGTCCAGGAGGCTCTCCTCAGTCTGTTCCACAAGCATTATGTCCAGGGGGCCCTCTTCGGTCTGTTCCACAGGCGGTATGTCCAGGAGGCTCTCCTCGGTCTGTTCCACAGGTGTTATGTCCAGGAGGCCCTCCTCAGTCTGGTCCACAAGTGTTATGTCCAGGAGGCTCTCTTCGGTCTGTTCCACAAGCATTATGTCCAGGAGGCTCTCCTCGGTCTGTTCCACAGGCGGTATGTCCAGGAGGCCCTCCTCGGTCTGTTCCACAGGCGGTATGTCCAGGAGGCCCTCCTCGGTCTGTTCCACAGGCGGTATGTCCAGGAGGCCCTCCTCGGTCTGTTCCACAGGCGGTATGTCCAGGAGGCCCTCCTCGGTCTGTTCCACAGGCGGTATGTCCAGGAGGCCCTCCTCGGTCTGTTCCACAGGCGGTATGTCCAGGAGGCTCTCTTCGGTCTGTTCCACAGGCGTTATGTCCAGGAGACCCTCTTTGGTCTGTTCCACAGGCGTTGTGTCCAGGAGGCCCTCTTCGGTCTGTTCCACAGGCGTTATGTCCAGGAGGCTCTCTTCGGTCTGTTCCACAGGCGTTGTTTCCAGGAGGCCCTCTTCGGTCTGTTCCACAGGCGTCATGTCCAGGAGGCCCTCTTCGGTCTGTTCCACAGGCGGTATGTCCAGGAGGCTCTCCTCAGTCTTTTCCACAGGCGGTATGTACAGGAGGCTCTCCTCAGTTTGTTCCACAGGCGTTATGTCCAGGAGGCTCTCCTCGGTCTGTTCCACAGGCGTTGTTTCCAGGAGGCTCTCTTCGGTCTGTTCCACAGTCGTTATGTCCAGGAGGCCCTCTTCGGTCTGTTCCACAGTCGTTGTGTCCAGGAGGCCCTCTTCGGTCTGTTCCACAGGCGGTATGTCCAGGAGGCTCTCCTCAGTCTGTTCCACAGACGTGATGTCCAGGAGGCTCTCCTCAGTCTGTTCCACAGGCGTTATGTCCAGGAGGCTCTCCTCGGTCTGTTCCACAGGCGGTATGTCCAGGAGGCCCTCCTCAGTCTGTTCCAAAACCGCTATATCCAGGAGGCCCTCTTTGGTCTGTTCCACAGGCGTTATGTCCAGGAAGCTCTCCTCTTTCTGCGCCACAGACGTGATGTTCAGGAGGCTTTCTTCTGTCTGCTCTGTGGATGTTAGCACCAGGAGGCTGTACTTTGTCTGCTCTGTATTTGTAATGTCAAAGATGATCTCTTCTCTCTGGTCCTCAATCAAGCCCAGTTGTTCAATGTTTTCAGCCAGAACCTCATCATCTTGTGTCATCTCTACCTTGTCTTCAAGATCTAGGATTGGCTGTTTTGTGTTCACGGTTTGATGATAAAACTTCTCTATCATTTGCTGCTTATATCCAATTTCAGAGTTCAGCCTTGTTATTTCCTGCTTAGCTTCCTTCAGCTGGCACACAAGATCTTGCACAGCAGTCTTCAGATTGTTAATCTCTTCATTTTGGTTCTTTGTCAGAGACTCAAGATGGGCCTGTTTATCAGTCATGCTCTGTCTTTGCTTCTCCTGAATATCGTCAGTTTCATGACAACTCTGTAATACTACCTTCAGATTTTCAGCTTGCTTTGCCTTATTCTGACTTTTATCCTGGTCAACTTTAGCCGTGAGATTCCTCGGATTCAAAATGCTCTCAGTGCCCTGATGTCGCTTCAGTGCTGCCCCCAGAGTTTCAATTTCTGCTTGTTTTGCCTTCACTGCTGCCAACAAGTTTATTTTGCCCGCCTGCTTTGTCTTGTTCAGGTTTTCATTTGCAACAACCTTCTGTGACAGCTCCTCAGCACTACACTCAAGGTGATACAATAACACCCTCAGCTGTTGAAGGTCTGCTTCGTTGGTCTCATTCAGACGTGTAAGTTGAGCAACTTCAGCAGCGAGCTGCTTATTCGGGATGTCCTCTTTATCCACCGCTGATTTCGACATTTCATTTGCCTTCAATTTTTTTTCAATCATACATTTTGCTGGGACTAGCTTAGTGCACACACTTTCATTCTCCTCACTCAATCCCAACTTCTTTTCCAGCTTTCTTATGCAAGTGTCACTTTTCTTCCTGACACACTCCGCCTTGGTTAGAAGGTTTAAGACCCAGGCCAGTTCTTCTTTAATCTCTGTCTTCTCACTGACCAACTTCTCTGACAACTTCTGCAGTCTGGCTTTCTCATCCCTCGCATCTTTTAACTCCAATCGAAGCTCCTTTACCTCTTGTAAAACTTCTTGCAGTCGGATTGTCCTGGTGTTCACATCATGTCCTGCCAGTGCCTTATGATTCAGTTGAGAACTGAGATCATTCTGCCAGTCATGGAATTTGGTGAGGCCTTTCTGTAAAATCTCCATCTTTTGTGTCCTGTGGGTCTCCTCTGCCCTGGCATCTCTCAACTCCAGCTGGAGTAAATTCACCTCAGATTTCATTGCATCTATATTTTTTGTCAGTTCCTTCACCTTAATCTCAAACTGGGACGTAGAATGATTTAATTGCAGGTGAAGCTTCCCCACTTTTGATTGCAGCCTGATTTTGTCATTCAACAGATTACTTATTTCCCTATCCTTAACCTTCAACCTACTGATATAGGTTTTGCAGGCCATTTCCGTCTCTTTAACTCTTTTTCTAAGATCAGATATTTCTGCCATCTTGTCCACTCACGATTGCTGATGAGTTAATTTAGCAGAAGGAGTTTTTTTCTCTCAGCTGGTGATAAAAAGCCACAGTTATTCTTTTAATCAGCTTTCCATTTGCAAGCCCAAAATACATGTATGAAAGTAAACATACGCGCGTCATATGGCTTTGAAGTTATTCTTTGATCTGTATGGTCCATGGCTTTGATGGGTGATGACGTCATAACATTTCTTGCGCGTGCGCATTATACTCTACTACGGCCCGGCTGTGTTCAGATTCTTTCTATTGTTTCCCTCTGTAGCGCATAATATACTGAGCCTGGCTGTTTTGTTTGTTTGCTTGCTTGCTTGGTTTCTTTGGCACTATTAACATTATTTTAGAACAGCGAGCCATTTTTTTGTCTTGTCTTGCATATAGTCATAAGACAAAGTAATGACTACCACATCTTAATTAACTTACCTGGTACGAGAGCTCTGTGGAAATGCCGCATATCATATTATTCTTGCTGTCTTCCTCAAAACAATCATTCATATCCCATCGATATGGACTACAAGACTAACGATGAACCTGGCAGCGACATGTAAAACTAGGTGAATCGTTTTAAATTCAGCTAAGAAAGCTGCTCAGAAACCGGCTGATGAGGCCAATAATAGCCAGGACGTAACGCTGCAAGCTTAACTCCTACTATGTGCCCCTTCTGGACATTATTGTGGTGTTGAAAAGACCAGAAATAATAATAAAAAAAACACAATCAACATGAAATTATATATACATATATTGTCTTATCTCAGTTCTAAACAGTACAGATAACATTTGTGACGGATGCTTACTAGATTACATCTAACGATGAAAGTGCCATTCATTTTTGTGATAAAAAATGTGTAACAAAATAACAAAATATATTGTAATAAAGACTTTGGTGGCTTAGAAAAAATTG
Source organism: Mola mola (assembly GCA_001698575.1). Taxonomy (NCBI): domain Eukaryota; kingdom Metazoa; phylum Chordata; class Actinopteri; order Tetraodontiformes; family Molidae; genus Mola; species Mola mola. Next base: position 2,382,791 of record KV751361.1, read on the forward strand.
AAATGAAGCAAAATTTCAATGAATGTTTATTATTCTGAAATGAGCTATCAAATACGGGTGATTAACAACATTAGATGCACAAGAACCAAAGATTATTGCAGTCACTGAAAATTAAAAACAGCTCTGCTCTGTACTGATGATAGTTTTACTCACTGTCAGTGACAAGTACAAGTACATCTGAAAAATACATCTTCAAATGATTTTGAGATAACAATTGACTGTGTGTGTGCATGGCCCTGCCTGTCTACACAATACATGATGCACAGAATTTCAGAGTGCAGTGTGTGCACCACAGATTTTGCAGTTGCTGCATGTGGTCTGTATCATGGAGTCCTTTGAGGTTACACACACTTCACAGCACTTTCTCTTTTTGCCAGTGGCTGCAATCTGGAATAATAAAAAAAAGCCATTAGTCTGAACTCCAGACAGAGAAACCACAAATCTCTGGTCATACTTTATGACAGGTAAAGTCTTTAACAAAAGAGCTCCTGAAAGAGAGTTCAGTGATCAGCTGCAGGAGAAGAGTCACCTGTCAACAACAACTTCATACAGCAATGGATGCTGACAGGTTTGGTGAGGTGCAGGAGCTGAGCTGAGGCCTAAACAGGAGACGTCTCCACCGGATGATAGAGCAGCAGCTACGAGTGCCTGAGGGTAAGTGTTTGAGAAGATAGTCCGAAAGAAAATGGACCTCAGTGTGGAAAGAACTTTACTTTCTTTAAGTTAAGTCCCCATCTAACTGAGACCCCTCCACCTCAGAAGTCTACTACTTTCTCAGCAGCTTGACCACGCTGCAGGGTGACGTGGTGGCTCACAGGTTGGCACCGAGGCTGAGAAAGCTACTGTAACTGACAGGATTCTTACAGTCCCATGGTTCTCTTATGTCTGCAGCTGTATAGTTGCTATATAACCTTATAATAAATGACAGCTGATAAAAAAAAAAAAAAATCCAGCTGGGTTCTCTGATAACCTCACATTACCATCAGTAGACACATAAACAGACATGGAAAACGTTGGATAAAATATCAAATTCATATCATCACTGTAAATTAAAAAAACAAAAAAAGGATTTTTTAAAAAAAACTAAGAATATACATTTGCATATATTATACTTTTGTATTACATGCTTCATGATATGCCCTCCACTCAATGAATTCATAATACATAAAAACCTTATCTGAAAATGTTCCGAATCAGCTGTAACAGCGTCAAGATGACGCTCAACTTCCTCGAATAGTCAAAAACTATAACCACCAGGGGGCAGCAAAACCAACAGCACAAACACTGTGACTGAGCGGAACCATTCTTTCGTTAGCAGAACAGAAGTCCATTATTAGTGACGGACCAACATGGCGGCACAAACAATTCAAAACAGATACATGTGTATAATTAACTCGTAATTAATCAAGTATCTATGTCTGATACATAGTCGGTGGCATCATAATAGTTCCAGTCACGCCAGGGTCGCGATAATTTGGCAGGGACACAGACTTTAGCGGTGAGCCGAGCCCCGCTGGAAACAGGTTAGGACGAGACGGCAGTGTGTTAGCAGGTCAGTATCATGTGGGGTGAAATCGAGCCTTCCGTGAAAACACAGCCGAATGTGCCTGAGAGCCAGGGCGAGGGTAACGTTAAATTGCCAGAAGAAGCAGAAGCACTGTCCTGGAGGCGCGGCTCTAACCAGCTGGCAGACCTCCAGCAGCCACGACCGAACCCCCAGGTGAGCTCAGCAGCGTTGTAATGGAGGCTCTGTTGCTGCTGGGAAGGTCTAACATTTTTGCTTCACAGGTCGTGTATCCGCTCGTCGCGCGGAATGTGAGCCAGGCCGAGTCGGCTTGTGTGAACTACATGGTGGAGGCCATCGCTGAGAGCGGGAGCCCGGTGAAGAGCCAGCAGATCGGGGAGCCCGAGCTGACCCTCGGCGAGCGCAGGCAGGAGCTGCTGCGTCAGTACAGCAGCAGGCCGCTGGTGTTCCTGGAGCGCTACCATGTAAGTGTGCGCAACTTAGTGCCAGTGCCTATGTGATGTGGTTATGGGCGAAACGGGGGTCTTATACTGGCCGTTAACAGTAAGGGCATTGGAACATGCAGTCCCAGTGCTGAAAAGCTAGAAGATTGCTTGTATACACACAATAGCTCTGTGTATCAGAATTGTTCACTCTTGTGTTTGTGTTTGTCTTCCTGTTGTGTAGATCAGGCAAAGCAAATGAAATTGGTTGTGTGCAATCACAAGCACTGTTGTTGGTTTTCAAGATGTGACTAATCCTCCCAGGGCACGTCAGTTTGACCATCTGGTATCTCTGGGTTCACTAGACCAAACTTTTAGAGGATATTATCATATGTCAACAAGTCTGTCTCTATTTTTATGCGTTGTATGAAATTTACATGCTGCAAATGTGACGTCAGCATAGTCAAAAGGCAAAGGGGATTTTGCACACTGACAGCATAACCAAATCAAAAAAGTTTTTGATTTTTTTTTTTTTTTGTTTGTTTGTGTGCATGAACGTCTCTTCCTTGTGTTATCGCATCCCATTTTTTTAGGCCTGGCTCAAACCCCAGGACCTGCCAGCATTTGCCCACGTCTGCTCAGACCCGCGGGTTCAGCACTACAGCAAAGTGATAGAGAGACGAGCTGCAGCGTGTACTAACAGAACCATGGTTCGAAACCACCGGTACGCAGCCCTCAGGGCCCTGCAGAGAGGTACAGGGGCCTTTTTTTATATCTTTATTTTTTTTTTCAGTCAGCTACAACAATAAGCATATCCATTCGAAACAGTTGAGACTTCTTCAGTCAAGAATAGTCCAAACTCCCCCAATAACCCAGGATCTACTTTGTTACGCTTTAACTTATTTTTCTATATCTGTGTAAAATGATTCAGTTTACACCAGTGATGTTATAACACATTTGGCACTGGCCAGAAGTGGGATCATGGAAATAGTTTTGGTTTTATATAGAAATAAGCTTCTCCCCCAACAATCTACACTGGTCACTGTAAGTTTTGATGTACATTTAGATCCATATGTATTTTACAGCGATATAATTTTTGTTATTTTGCTTCTGATGGATTAAAAAAAAGAAGCAATGTAAGTGTGATTGAATAATAGATTTTAAGCTTTCAGCTATGTTAATGTGTCCAATTAAGTTTGAGTGTTTGGAAATGGGGGACTTTGTGTAAAATGGTTGTAATTTCTAAATGGTTAATGCAATAATCTTGTGATACTTCTTGAATTAAAGCTGAAAGTCTACACTTTGTCTACACAACTTGACTGCTTTTTCTCAAGTCCATTGTTGTGGTGTATAAGAGTTAAAAATTGTGTCACTGTTCAAATACTTATGGACCTAACTGTATGTGTTGTATACGCAATCAAGTATGTTAACTGTGTGTTTAACTTAAACTCCTGTCCTCCTGCCCTTCCTCCTCTCCTAGAGGGGAAGTATTTCAGTGAGGAACAGATGCGAATGAGAGAGCCGCTGCTGTATGAACAATATATCGGCCAGTACCTGACCGATGAAGAGGTGAGCGCACGATGCGTCTTCACACTGAACTTGCAAGACTCGCGTTGGATTTTTTCCATCATTAACTGTTTCACTTTTTGTGTCTGTGAATGACTACTGTTGTAGATACTGGAGCGTTCCCAGGGGGCCATGCAGCAAAATGCAGAGGACGCACCAGGGAGCAGTACAGCAGGGCTCGCCCACCTCCTCCTCAACTCCTATCAGGAGCAGCTCATCCAGAACCGTCTGCAGGAGGAGCAGGAGAGAGAGGAAGGGGCACAGGAGGAGGACGAAGATGAGGAAGACGACGGTAAGAGACGGTGACAGGCGAAGAACCGAGATTCTCCTGTCTCTGTCAGTCAGTCATCACGGGCGTGTCTGTGCCCTGCTGTTG
>KV751361.1:2403501-2450523 GCA_001698575.1 Mola mola
ATCTGGAATAAACTATACTAATAAAAGGGACAGTTCACACCAAAATTAAAAGCATATTGCTTTGGTGTGTGTTATTCTGTGTTGGAGAACCAACTGTAGAGATGAATTCTTCTGTCTTCCTACCATCATGATCCAGTATCTCAGGATAATCCAGACCTCACTGTGGGCAGTTTCACGTCGTAACCTGAATTAGAGATGTGTGTTTCCTACTACCCTGTGATACGGATTTGAAGTTTCCAGGTCACGACTTCTGGAAAGAGGTTGTGCTGTTGAGCTTGTTTTTTAGTTTGTTTTTGAGTCTTTACTTGGCACTGAGCAACAGATCTCGATACATTACCTCAGTGAGAAGACAGATGTCTCTAGTCGAAATCTCCAAACCGGAGCACAGCCTTTAAAGTGCAATACACACATGGTACACTAAATACATACAGCACAAGGTTGAAGGTTTAATGGTCTCTGTGCTTCCTTTGAAAACTGGCCTTCCTATTAAGTCTATAGTAACGCAAGCATGAAGGAAGGTGGTTTTGACTGACTCGGTGTCCCACATAGAGCCCAAGAACGCTCGTTTTTAAAACTTGCTGAATGGATAAAGATGATGCAAAGAACGTCGATGCATGTCCGAGTGAGAAAATAGAATAGTTCTTAGTACATGCTATTGTACTGATGTTTGAACCTGGAATTGGCGCAAAAAATGGTTGGTGTGACTGCGGCGCTTGGGTTTTATTTGCATTCTAATGCCGCAATTTACAGCAAACAGGAGCTCAGCCAGCACACAGACAATCACAAATCACACGTCATCATTATATACAGTACATCGATTAGCAACTCTTTCACATTGCCGCAGGAAAAACCATCGACGCAAACTATCATCACTCTGACAGTGATTACCTCCGCTTCCCCGCTGACTGACAGCTGACTCCTCGCTCGACAGTTTGACCTCTGTGCTCCTTCGTGACAAATCGCCACAATGTCCACTGGAAAGTGACAGGAAAATGAGCATGTGCTCTCACTGGAAGCTTGTTGTGTGCAACCTTTATAATAAACACTGCTTTTAGAGCTAAGAGAGCATGTGAAGACAGCACGTGTACTCGTATGGATGTGTGGGAGTATGAGGCATTCCGGTACCACACAGCTGATGGTTAGGTGCATGACACGTCTCTGTCTCACTATGAAGGGGTGAGCCACAGCTTTGTGCTTCGAGCATTACAGCTGAGAGGCTATGATCGCTGTGTGCTCCTCTTATTCAACCACTTCTCACAGTGGAGTGATGGAGTGGATGCTGTGAGAGACGGCTTCCGAACACATTTTAATCCTGAGCCTAATATCAGCATTAGGATCGACTGTAACCGTGAGTCTAAATAAATAAATGTAGATACTCCTTATCATGTTATTACTTAAGTGCATTTGCATTCAGTTATTATTGATTTTTAGCAACAAATAGCTAGCCTTGAAAGTAGATAAGAAAAGATAATGGCAAGCAGATATTCACGTACACAAATTTATTAAAAAAATAGTTTGATAACAATAACATGGTTGTCCATTGATGTAGATGCCTTTACATAGCTGTATAGATACATGTGACTGCACACACACTCTCCTTTGTGTTATTTTAACATAAATCTCATTAATGTATTAATCCCCAAAAAAACTCATTAATACTTAACTATCAAAGATCATTATTTAAAAGTGAATAACAGTTCTTTTTACCACCAGACAAACATTGTCAAGCACTACTAAACTGTATTTGCTTTCCTATCGGTCATTAAACTGCCTTCCTTCAGGATAATTTTGTTCTTTTCTGGGACTTTTTGGGACTATTCGTACGTTTCCCCCAAACCCGTCACTTCGCTCGAAACCCGCTCCAGGTAGGGGCTGATATTGAAACATTTCCATCTAGTGGTTGAACGCCATTTACGCACAAATTACAGTCGATCGGGGATTGGTTTTGACTGTATTTTAAGAAAATCATATTCTTGTAAAATCAAAACTTTGTTTTGTGATCTGTTTCCCAATTGTGGACACTTAAAAACAAATTGTCTTTTGATTTGATTGAACATCCATTATAGACTCGAGTAATAGATGACAAATAACTAATGATGCTTCACTAGCTCATAACCGGCCTATTCAAATATCTTAGCATGCCTTCTAATTTTTCCTGAAATAAATGCTAGAATAGATGGTAGAGGAGATGGTAGATGGTCTTCATAGATGATGCAAAGCGAAATGATGATAACCAATGGCTGAAGCCAGATGTCTGGGAGAATCTGATATACCACGAATATCAATGCGATCGCTAGGAGCAATCTCAAAATGCGCCAAATGTAGGCGCTCCTCTTCGTCTGGTTCTCTGCAGCCCGTCTCGCCTCATTCTCCTCTTTCATCCACAGCTGTTTCTTCTTCTCTTCCAGCTCCGCCCCCTGGTAATGCTCCTGCAGCAACCACTCTTTGTTTCTGATCTCTACATCTTTCTTGGCCAGTATGCTCATCTGCCGCTTCCTGATCTCCCTCTCCTCTTTGGGATAGAGGTCTGTGTGGTAATAGCCTCCTCCATTCAGGGCCATCAGGGTCTGGAACTTAGCTATGAAACTGGTCACCTGCAACTGGTCTTGCAGGTCCCTGTTGTTGAAGACATGGAAGCCTCCGCTACACTTGCGTATGAAGTTGCGTAGGTTCTCGTCGCTCTCAGTAATGACATCATTGAGTGTTTTATTACCCAGACGATCCCCGTGGGTGAACAGCACAATGGTGTAATCCCACACTCTTGGGCCAAATTTTTCCTCAATCAGTGCATTGGTCTCTTGATCCTCCTGAGTCATCCGTCCTATAGGAACCACGAGCACGAAGACGTGAGGTCCTGGTTCCTGCAGTTTGATACCCTTCAGAATCTCTCGCACTATGTCCTTTGTGCAGTAAGTCTCAAACAAGCCGGGTGTGTCAATCACAGCGACAGGGACATCCTTAACATTTTTGCTTCCATCGACAGGTACATTGGTAACTTTTCCAGTCACCTTTTCACAGTGTTTGGTGACTCCTACCAGCCTCATGTCAGATCCAAACGCATTCCTCCCCAGGATAGTGTTCCCACTGGAGCTCTTGCCAACTCCACTCTTCCCAAGAAGCATGATCCTCAACGGCTCTGTGAATTCAGCAATTAGGAGACATTTTAGAACACAGTGTGCTATTTGTTCTTAAATGATTGTTCTCATTTCTTATATTTGCTTAGATCACTTACTAACTATTCGATAGTTTCTAACCATACTATTCACATTACATAACACAATAATGGCCACAGTTAAATAATGCCGTGAGAGACATTTTGCCAAAATGGCCACCTAACCCTAACCCTAATAAAGCATTTATTCAACTGAATTAATCATTTATTAATGTACTATGTGATCCTGATTGTAAAGTTGAAAACATGTATCATTTAAACAACCCTTAATGTTATGGTTCTATAACTACTGAATAATGTATAAAAAAATATCTTAGTTAACATGAAGATCATTAGTAAAAGATTAGTTGGCATATTAGTTAACTGTTAGGAAATGCTTGTTACTGCATTAACTAATGTTAACTAATGTACCCATATTTTAAAGTGTTGTTGCATTTCTTGTTACTGACCAATATACTCTACATGTAAACTGGCTAATATTGGCATATATTCTCTGATTTTCTTAATGTGCTTTGTGTTAACCCTTTTTGAAGTACTTTGATCAATGCTTGTTGTTTTTAAATATGCGCTAAAAATAAACTTTACTGTGAAAGGATTTATCATTACTGCTACAGTCGGCCTTTTCTGGCTACACGTTGTATAAGCCAGATGAATTCATTCAAATGGTGTGCCATTTACATTGTCATTACACTGCCAATGCATAATATTTAAAGTATTCTAAATATGTTGCTAATTTTAACAGAAAACTAAATGTGGTGTTTAATGTGTGTGCTGTACAAGCAATTATGAGCTGTTTAAATCAGTCTTTCAGTCATTTAATAAATGTATGTCAACACAGCCTTTGCAAAGATATTGTATGAAAATGTTTAATTTATAATTTTATGTCACCTTCTAGGTACTCATGAAAATTGTTTTAGTTCAATTTTATATCGTTAACCCAGCTTTTAATTGCCACTATGAACTACAGCCTCAGCCATCAAACAAAAGTACTATATTATATGACACAGTCATAAATGGTCCCATGGCAATGGTAAAATTGTGTGTTATTCCATTGTTAATGTATGAATCAGCTGATTTATAGACCCTTTTCATGGCAACCATTTTGGCAAGAAATAGCATGTTTAAATAGATGTTCCCAATGACTCTTCATAAAATTCTGTTCCTTTCATACGATATGAGAGTAAATTTGCTGTTCTTGTGCTTGCTCTGAGCAGAACCTTAATAAATTTCATGAATCTTAGCTGCGGTTTAATGTCAATATGGCTGCCGTGGGAAAAAGGCCCATGGCCTACCAGCAGAGCGCCATTTCATTTGGAATCTACTGCTGCTGTCAGTCAAGATGGGGCACAGAGAGGTGACTATGTCAGCTAAGAAAACGGCCGTCAAGAAAATCAGAAACAGAGTCAGAGAAATAACGGGAATGTATGAAAGGTCAACTCAACAGTTTGTTAAGAGTTGGGTACTGTATATCAGAGTTAAAAAACCGTGAGGAGTTTAGCAGAATAACAGCTGAGGGTTTGCAAGAGGATTAAAGCCACTGAACAATTACAAAGCCTGGCTACAATTACCCAAGAATTACAGTACAAAAAACTACAGCCCATTACACCAGTGTGATAGTGTAAATTATATTATATGCAGGTCTACTTAGAATTTCAATTTCTTCACCAGCAGTTTTTGCATCCCTAACATTCCTAACTTAATCTCATGTAGAGTGCACGTGATATGCTACGCAAAATTACGCAAATTAAACAATCGAAGACAAAGCTCACACTTTGATTCTAACGTTGAGTCTTGGAGTCATCAAGTCATCAAGGAGCACATAGAGAGTCGATGCATACACAACCCCCCAGCTATCGTTCCTGGTTATTAAAGCACAGAAAAGTATTGTAAGTGTAGTGCGGCAACAAAACAGGCTCAACAGACAGAAAAGTCAGATCTGCCCATGAAAAAGTGACGGTTATATGAGCAAATGTATGCATTAGTTAAAATTAGGTTTTTAAATGTTTCCTTCTTTTAAATAGTGTTGAAAATGATGTAAATATTTGATAACCTTTGTGTGGAATTTGAATACCTACTTTGTTCAAATTGTCAAAAACAGTGAATATATGTTTTTTTTTAAACTAAGACTCTCAATTTTATACTAGGGGTCATTGCTGGCCCACTTTAAGGAGTGTGACAATGAACTACTTATTCAAAATCAAAACACACACCAAGAAACTCACAGTTATTGTGTTTACTTCACTGTGACTCGACAATAGCATTTCTAGAGATTATCATGTATAATTAGCATTATTCACTTAACTTTGTAACTTTTTAATGCTAAGAAAAATAAGGACTAATGCAATTAAAGAGATATAAAATTCCATTTTTTTCAGACAGAGCACATAAGGTGACCGTGAGCAGTCAAAACCTTTAGTTCATGTTAATTTCTTTTAGTTTTATATTTGAAGTTGCGTCATACTACTAACTGTTGGTGCTCAACACTAACAAAAATAGAGATGTGGGATCGAAAAGTCAGGACTCTGACTGCATGTGTCATGAGTAGAGAAGCGATTGATTTGTCCCAGAGAGTAAAAATAAATGCAAGTGCGTCTCAAACAATTTCAATGTTACTTTTTTTGCCTTTATTTTTAGAATACTTTTTTTCCATCTGATTTTTCATCAGTTATTTAAGAAAGTTAACATTTAATATATTCTTGACTCACTACACATAAGCATAAATGTTTCAAGCATTTAACTCTTTTAACTGTAGTTTTTTGAGTCTTCACTTTATATCCTATGTCATGTAAACACACAAAAAAAAAACACATATTAAAAGTTTACCTTCAGGCTGCTGTTCCCCCTCATTCTCTTGTTCTTGATCAAACATTCTGTTAGGAATCGTGGCAGGAACAGATGCAGCCGTTGTCGTATTGCTCAGGTTGTTAATCACCATGGTCAGTGTTTAGGGCAGTTTCTGGGACACAGTGACTGGTCCCACTGGTTTGAGACTTTTTCTGCTCAGATCTTGCTGCTGCTGACAATAAGGTCCATGAAAGTGAAAGTGCGCAAAGTCAATGTGAGGAAGGTTGGGCTCCAGCTCAGGTGAATAATTAACAGTTTTGCAAGTATAAAGGTTGAACGATCGGAATGTTGCCCAGTGATATGTCTGTTGGAAATGAAGTGCCATAAAACTAAACTGGCTGCTTAAAAGCATGCAACTGAAACCTCACACGCTTTGTCCAGAGTTTGAGAATAACTTGTAGATTTCTGACTTTTTGGTTGCCTTTATTCACTGCTATTCGAAAAGATTAGTTTCAGAATTCTTTACTTTGTGGGTTTTAATCATCACAATAAAAACAAATAAGACTGTTTCACATGAGCTTCTTTTACACTTCCAGAGCTCAGCTGTCAATCATGACATTTCAACCATTTTATGACATCAAAAAGTTAATAGAAACCAAACCGATCAGAAAAAACAAACATATGGGTGTACATCAGAACGATACGAACTGCCTAAAACAATAGAAATATCCTCTAGGAAAAAAATGCTGTGCTCACTTTGTTTTTAGTTTGTTCTTAAGTCATACATGACATTTGAGGAGATATTTATACTGCAGCCCACCACAGATTGTGATCGAGATGCTTTGGCTTCATTTGTAAATCTAAAAAAACCCAAAACTGTCTAAGATAGTGTTGTTGACACACTAGTAAAGTAAAACACTTGGAAAACTCCAAAAGCCCAGCCCCTGTTGCAACTTTTTAGAGAGAAAATGGCACATATCTCCAATCTTGTCTGCAGGTAGTTGAAGCCTTTGAACTCTGGAAGGAGCTATAGAGTTACTCAGGATAACAAAATATATTTAGGAAACCTTTTGTACCAAATCCCATTCATATTTTGAACTCCACTAGTCGCTTGGTGAGATTATACTTCACATGAACACACCAGAACAGACCGGAATTTACCATAATTTACAACTGTGTTATTATTAACTGTTGACATTGTTTTATTTCCTGTGTGTGAAGCAATGAAAAATTTCCACTGGTATGTATGATGTGGACCACTGGCTGTATATTCAGCTTTGTAATCTCTGTAAAGGCCAATATGACACCAATTTGTGTGTTCCGCCATCTAGTGGTAGTAAGCAGTAGTCGAACTGGTAACGTTTGGCAGCCATTTACTGATGAAGTTATCTTCTTAATGGAGGGTGATCTTATTCGGAAAATTATATTAAGAATTTTCTATGACAATAGCCAGAACATGGATGAAGAAGCACAGAAAAAAAATCAACATTTAACCAAACGCCACATTTCAAATGATGAATTACTGTGCAATACAGAACTGTACTAGCTGGCTAATAAGCAAAAAGTGATTGGAAATTGCATTAGATTGTAAAAAAAATATAAATCCAAAACTAAGTACAAGTTCAAGTTTTCTTTTCATAACCATTTAAGAATATTTCATTAATCGGCAAGTATACTGCACTCATTAAGGGTCAAAATGACCTTAGATTTGAATGGGTTTGACAAATATCTACCACATAATGACCACATCAGTCTTTAAGCAACTTTTTTACAGTTTCAAGTATCTTCGTTATGATTTTTAACTCTGCAGAGCAGGTATGGTAAAGTTGTATGTGAACTGCTAACTAAGAGTGTTTGTCAACTAAAGTAAAAAGTGGAAAATGTGTAGGACAATTTGCATTCAGAGCATGCTGATAAGAAGAAACGACCCGAGTAATTGCAACTACTTCCCTTACCTTCAACACATTCCTAAATTTTCTTAAGCAATGATGGTTTGGCTCTGAGCAAACAGCAAAATAACTCGAAGTATCATTTCGCATCAGCTAGTTGATGAAAAAACACTCAAGAACCAACTGTCCTATACATCACTGAGTTCACTGCGTTACCTCCAAACAGTGTAATTACAAAATCTTAAAAAAAAACCCAACAATGATTCAAAGACAATGATTTTATTGGATTTTTGTGCACTAATGTAAAGTATGTAAAGAGTAACACCCCATTTCTCATAAGTCTATTCAAGATGTGAGCACTTCATTTGCTTATTTACAAGTCCAGAAGAGGGCAACACTTATTTTGATGGGTCGTACATGGCAGAGACATTGAGTTGGAATAAATGACTGGAGACCCCCTGCTTTAAATCTTTCCGCCCTCTATCACTTCCGATCAGCCAGCCTCTGCAGCAGGGCAATGACTGTGTCTTGTTTGGATGAAAGCAGCTCCAGCGCTGTGGCTATCCTGCCAAGGGACTCGGCCATCCGCACCTCCCTCCTCTCGCGCCTCTTCTCTCTGGCCTCCACTCGGCGGCGAGCCACCTGGTCGAGGTAGGCTTGCTCTTCTTGCCGCTTCAGAATCTCTTGGAACAACGCAGCGCTAGATTGCTTCTCATTGTTTTTCTGGTTCTGTTCTTCAGCTCCTCCCATGGCTGCTGCTGTTGCCGATGTGGTGGAAACAGAGGAAGTGAGACAGGAGCTTGTCGTCGGCAAAGAGGAGGAGGTGCCAAGGAGATTCTGTGTGTTGCTGAGGCAAAAGGGTATAACGAACGATGGAGCTTTGCGTCCAGCGTAGCGTGATGCATTGAGGTCTGCGTTGCTAGTCCAGCCAAGGGAAGGGGAAACTGAAACTGTGTCTGTGAAACAGGAAGAGGAGATAAAAGAGGAAGAAGATGGCACACTGGTGGGTGGATGAATACTGGCTGTACTAATGTCACTGTCGAGGACTATCATGGGCTTAAGCTCAGGAGCGCTTGGTGAGTTAACGGCCGCTGTAGTCACTGAGGTAATGGTTGCAGCAGTGCTGCTGCCTCCTTGACCCGCTGATTCCACAACACCCGTCAACGCAAAGTCCCCATTAGGCCGGACGATGGTGGAAGGCTGTGGGACCTGTGGTTTTACAGCGATGTTTCCCAAAGGACCAGGCAGGGATGAAACAGCATTTCCACCTTTGTTTCTTTTGTTGCTGACCATCTGGGAGCCAACAGTGTCACAGAGTGTGGCGTCCATCAACTGCAGGGGAAAAATACAAATTGAAGGGAAAAGTTATTTGTGGCATCATCATTATTTTTGGTCTGTCAGAACAGCCACTCACATACAGAGCAGTCCATTTACGCACTGAGCTCAACATCTTCCGTGCTTCTGCTGCTGACTGCTATTAACTACCCAAGGATTTGGCTTTTTGAACCACATTATGCAGTATTGCCTAGTGGATCCGTTTGAACAGAATGTGTGTAGGGCTGAAAATGCAGACAAAAGACGACTAATTCTTTGTCCACAGAAGCATAGACCGTAAAACTCAGTTCATTAAACCTTTGAACGGCACCACACCCCCCAAAATATATGTATATCAAGGAGCTTTTCTTTAAATTATCACCTGGTACATGTGCAGTTAGCAGTGTACCACTTCTGCTCCAAACTGAAGTGCTAAAAGATTTAGACCAGAGTCCTGTCTACCAAAACTAGAAATCTTGCATGGTCACACCAACTTTAAAGAAAACAAACACGGCAGACGACGAGCAGGATGGATAAAACCCGAGATAGCTTAAATGGCACTAAATATAGCCTGAAAGTGTGAGGGTTAAATTTCCTTCCTTAGTAAACTTGCTTCATGATTGGCTATTGTTCCATGTGACAATCCACAATTCGAGTGTATGCTCGGCTGTCCTCAGTGCGCCCCATATTTACAATATCAAATTGGTGCAGCCTTGATCGTCTTTTGAGGTCTGGGAGGGTAAAACCACTGTTAACACGCCTCATACCACAGGATAATCTGGAACAATAATCTTTAGAACCATCAGATAATCTGGTGTTTGCTGGCTTTGATCGGAAGGGGGGAATCAGGCCCAGAATCAGCCTGATTATCGTGTGGTGTGTACCCTGCATAAGGAAAGGTCGGTTATTACAAAAAATGCTCAGTGTTTTTTACAAATATAAGACTGAAAAGTTAATACAAATCATTAGCAGCAAATTATTCAGCTCCTGGTTATAATCCCTGTTTAAGATGTTCTCTATTATATTATTAAATTGATATGAATCTCATGTCTGAAATAAAGCTGAACAAATCTTACATCAATTAAAATCATTGAAAGCAATTGATTCAAAGTTGCTAGACCCTCTAGTACAAACAAATTCAAAATTAATTAATTTCAATATTATAGCTTAATCCTCTTTTATTGTATTTTTCAGTCATAATTTAGATATCAAATATAATATTTCAATAACAGTTTTTACAGTGGATTTTGCGCTGCATTGTCTAAAGAAACATCTAATCATCTAATGTAAATTAAAAAACTGCTGATTAAGGGTTGGGCAGCTAGTACAGATTGGATACGGACGAAGCTGAACAGCACTGTGTGTATTATACTTCAATATATGATTGGACGACCGCTGTCTGAGCGCGGGATTTAGAGATCGCTCTTTCAGGTGAATTGTTCCTGGAAGAGCTTAGAGACAGAAACAAGGAGTAATAGAATGCCAGCTGGAGAGTTATTGTGACTAATTCCACTATAACTTTCCTTCTAAAACTCATCAATACACAATAGTCAGTATGGTCAAACATGGCCCATAGGGGAGCTTGGTTTCTGGGTCAGAACTCAGATTGAGCCAGTTGCACTTCAATTTAGCTCCAAACATACCTTCAAATTTCCCCACTGTGGAACAATTAAAGGAAATAACAACAATAACTTAAAAAAACGGCATGATTAACCATCATATCTTATAGAGTTCATAGTAGCAACCAGAGCCGTACGCTCCCAGGATGCAGGGTTACTGGTGGTCCCCAATATCTCCAAAAGTAGAATCCCCTTCTGACTCTGACCCTATCTCTGCTCCTCTAAATGTCCTTGTCCTACCAAAAACGTACTTAATTCTTTTTTGGAATCTTTGTGCTTTATCATTTTGCAGGTTTTCTAGGTGGCAATTGGAGCCGCTAATGTGGTCCTGCCTGACACTCACTGCCCACAATACACCTGCTTCTGGATCAACAGATTTCTTATACATCTGCATTTACAGATCTCACATACCCTTGGACTCATGAACGCCTTATACATTCCTACTAATCTGTCATGTTGTTATGTTCTGTCCATGTGACACCTATTGCACGTCTGTCTGTCCTAGGAAGAAGGATCCCTCCTCTGTGGTTCTTCCTGCGGTTTTTTTTATTTTTCCAAGTTAAGGTTTTTTTTTTAAGTTTTTCCTTACCTGGTTCAAGGGTCTAAGGGCAGAGGGTGTCACATCTGTTTGTAAAAGCCCACTGACACAATTTTTACTTTGTGATTTTGAGCTGTACGAATAAAATTTGATTTGATTTGATTTGATGATTCTTTAATTTGTGATACAACCTTTGCGGGGGGGGTTATCTTTCTGTGTTGAGAAAGGAATCAGCTATTTTCCTACTACTTACGTCAAAGAACTCCCATGATGTTTTGGCATGTCCTGTCTCCCGGCTGCGGTCTTTAACTCTCTTGTACGTTACAATGAGGTTGTTCCACTTGCGGCGGATCTTCTCAACAGGAAGCACGTGCCCCTTGGAGGCCATCTCCTCTTGGACGCTCTGGAAGAGCTGTGAGCGTTCCCGAGTCTCGTACAAACCCCAGCGGCGTCCGACAGCCTCGATAAGACACAAAACAGCTTTGGAGGAGAAATCGGAGCCGGAGGGAAGCGTCTTCTCTGAAGGAGTCGATGACATTGCTGAAGCTGGGAGACGACATAAGTGAAGAAGAAGAAAAAATTTAGTGTTCTGAAATGAATTAAACAGCTGTGATGCTTTGGCAGAAATGTGTAGAAATAGCCACTGGAATTAGAATGCTATTCAACCGCATCTCGTCTTTTCTCGTAATGCTGTAATGCTTTGCACTGGGTAATTGTACAGTTTTCAAAGCTTATGGCATTTGTCCCTATTAAATAAATATTAAAATGAAAAAATATCATATTGCTAATCGTGAGCTGGTCAAGTTTCGGCTTGACCAGCTCCTCCAAAATGCACATTGCATTTTTCAAACTTCAAATCAAGAGTCATTTCATAACGATAATGTAAACTTGTTAAACACTGATAGCAGTGCAACATTACACAACATTCAACCACACTACTGCAACTCTGACATGCGGTCAAGGCCTTGCCTCCAGTGTGCAACATGAGCGGATGAAGAAGAGCTGCCAACAACAGCACAAAACTATTCACCATTGCAAACATATGCTTTGACAGAGAGCACGTTTGTAAGGAGCAAAACAGAAGTAAAACAATACTAACGTGGCTTTCCACCGCTGGAAGCAGCTCTTGGCGATTAAAAACGTTTAGGTTGATGCAACACTTCTTTTAGACTTCCAAGTAATTGGACTGTTTATTATTGTAACATACCTTGTTTTCAAGTATGACAACCAACTTTTAACATTTAGCAAAGAATATTCTATATGGCATCATAAAGCTATGCTATTAGATGTTTTTGTTGCTACAGCTGAGCTGAGCCAGCTGAACGTAAACTACAGACGGACGCCACGCGTGACATAATACAGCAGTGTCTTGACTGCGCCTTCTTGCACTGCTATCAGTGCTAAGTTTATTCACACTTCACATTATCATTATGAAACGAGTCTTGATTTGATGTTTGAAAAATGCAATGTGCATTTTTTTAGGACACTGCATTGTTTATTTAACTAATCTACACCAACTAGAACAGTTTTATTGGGATGAGGTGAATTCTCTCAGCCCTCCATGCCCTCACACGGAGATTAAGGCAGGGTGCAAAGCAACAAACGCCCTCAAAAGAGCTTGAGAAACCATCTTTTGAGTCAAATGAAAACTTTTATGATGTGTACTGTAAGAAGACTTGAATCTAATGTGCACCTGTCAGTCAACTATGCTTGTTACATTTTTTTGAGGGAAGAGTGTTTACAAGTGCTCACACTGACACTCGCAGCATTCAAGGCATTCTCCTCTCATGCTGTACAACTCACCTGGAGCTATCTTCAGGTAAGTTTTTCCATCCCCTGATGTGCTGAAGAAGCGATCGGTGCTCACCGGATCTGGCACAAAGACACTTTCATGTGACCCCAGTGGTTGTACACTACAGTCTTTATCTTGCCTTTCACCATAAGGTTAAGAGATAACACGGGAAAAAAACTGCACTCACACAGAAGCACGGGAGTAGTTGTAGCAGCTGCCTGCAGCTCCTCTGCATTCTGATCCACTCCTCCCCCTCCGCCTCCTCTGCATGCGGTATCTCCGCAGGGCGCAGGCGACTCCTGACTGCCCAAAACCAGCGCAGATGTGTTGTCGTCTACAGCCTCAGTCTTTACGTGCATCGTCGCGACGTCGCCTCCTCGCAGGTTTCCGTCCATGGCTCGCGCACAAACACGTACGTGAACCAGACAGAGCAGAGCAGAGAGAGAGAGAGAGAGAGAGAGAGGGAGAGTCTGGTTTGTATGCGCAGGAGTTGAATTGGAAGAAAGTTTAGCTCTCACACGAAAGGTTGGCGGGGTTCAGCCTCCGTTACGTGCCGCAAAAAGCCACGACTGCATGCAGGTCAGCTTGCTTTTGAGCGTGATGGACAAACGCAACACCATCCGTCGCTCTTGTAGAATTCTGAGGGGCAGAGAAATGGCTGCGCTGCCCACCTCAGACGGCGGATGCGCAGCGCGGCTGCGCAGCTCTCAGCACAGATTTGCTGCTGGCGACTGAGACGGTGACGTCAGCAGGCGGCACACGCAGCACGTAAATACTCAGGAAGGAGAAACACCGTCCTGTATCTGTCACACACAGTTTTTCCCCAACTTTTCGTTCGCGTCCGGAGTACAGACGGAGGGAGGGTTCATCAATAAAAGTACACGCGATCAAAGATGCACAGACACATATTTATTTTCCAAACAAACAAGAGGACAGAGAGCCTTACAGGAAGAGAGAGAGAGAGAGAGAGAGAGAGAGAGACCAAGTTTCACTACAAATACTCTGTACAGACATGTATAAAAGTGCGTCTCAAAAAGAATATCACTGACATCATTTAACATCACTTACTGTATAAAATGTATAGTCTACACTCATTTAACATGAACTAAAATGTTTCAAGGATTTTACTATTTTGACACCATCTCAAAATACTTGAATATTTCGCTATAACTGAAAACGATTATCATTGAAATGTAAACAAATAATAGACACATTTAACTTTAGGTGTAACGAATATTACATGCATTAAAAGTTGACTTTTTTAAATATAGTTCAGTTCAGTTCAGTTCGGAATACTTTATTTATCCCCGGGGGAAATTGTTAAAATAGTTAAACAAAATAAGTTTTCTGTGATTTTTTTTGAAGATGCACTAGTATATATCCTTCACATAAATACATTCTGATGATGCGTTCATACGGTGAAACATAAAAACAAAAAACAAAAAAACAAACAGAAACTAGAAAAAAAAAAAGCACTCAGACAGCGGCGACCTCCGCCAAACATAATAATCCCTGCGGATCTGCTTTTTCAGATATCTACCAGACTGTATTATTGTCTGTTTTGGCCATTCCTAAATGTGATTTTGTTGCTGTTGTTGTTGTTGTTGTTGTTGTTTTTGTTGCAAGATTAAAGTTATTTGATGAGAAAAATGGGACATGTTGTTCGCACCACCTGTGTGGTGTGTGACACATGAACAGCAGAGTGAACTGGCTCTGGCAATGCAATGGACCCCAGGATTAGCTACAAAATGACACCATTTACACCTCTGTATGTCAACTGCACCCGAAGATATGTCCAAATAACATGTTTGACCTTTTGAAAAAGATGCCAAAAGTTAATCATCTGTGGCCAGGGCCAAATGAGAGCAGATGACCCTCTCTATGTCAATTCTGTCTAAAGTTATGTTTAAAAAAGCACGCTTTTTGACTTTCATTGATCTGAAATCTAATCAGCTGTAGGATGGGGAAAGATGAACCTTTTATGAAAAGTTCATTAAAATCCATCAATAACTTTTTTATGCCTGTTATCCTGTTCACAAAACAATAAAGAAAGAAAATGACAGGAAGAACATTATCTCCTTGGCCGAAAGTAATAAAAATGTTGGAAGCGACATACAAAAATTTACTTTACATCTTACTAATAGTGCAAAGAAAATAGCTAATAGAAAAACCCCTTTAATAAAAGATTGACAGCGGTGTGCAATGCTCAAGAACACCTAATTCATTCCACCGGTGTTTGGGATATATTAACCTTGCACACAGCTGAAATATACAATCTTTACACATTTTAAACGTTTTACTAATTTTCACTAAGTGTGAAACGGTGCTGAATATCTACCAACAGTCTACTGGCAGATGTTGAACACGTTCTGAAAGTCTTCGTCAAATAATTTCTTCAGTCTGTTGCCCATAGCGAAGAATTCAGCATTGTCCTGCAAAGGAACAGAGCAGTCCTTATCACTTTAATTTGAATTTCAACTGTTCCTAAAAATCTCTTTGTACCAAAAGGTAAAAATGATGAAACCTTCTAATCCTGCAGGTCTTCCGGAGGTTTTTACTGATAGAGTTTCTTACCTGGTTGTATGCAGCAGAGTTGGTGAAGATGAGCTGGACGTCGGACACAAACTCTCCAACAGTCTGGTAGAGCTGCTGCTGGAACTTGTCTGCTATGCTGCCCAGCCACATCGGAGTCTTGATCACAGCAGAGTAACCTTGCAACTGCAAACCAGAAATGATGAAATGCTACAAAACACCTTCGTGTTTTGTTTACATCCTCTACAGATGAACCACAGCGTAGATAGCTTATTAAGTGTGTTTTACACGTGCAGAAAAAGTAAAGAGAAAACTCACATAGAGGCTGGGGTCTGTGGCAAATGTTTGTTCCTCATCAGCGCTGCACAGGTGCAGGAGGAGATAATGACATTCCTGTTGTGAGAAATGAGAGAAGCTGAGTGAGGGCAGCATGACGGAGGCATTGAGATGTAAAGACAGACAGTTGCAGTGTGCTCACCAGCATGTGTTGTGAGATTCGGTGGGACAACGCCGCCTCCTTTTTCAGCTCATCCCGGTAATAACACCTTTGATTGTTCTTAAACACACAGAATGTACACATCCACAGACTACTGTCCCTGTTTACACACAGACACACACAAAATACATTTATGCCCATCAATATTATCATTGTTTTTTCAGGTAACTCTTTAGAATAAGGATACATTAATTAACACTATGCAATAATACACATTTACTATCAGTTAATTTATGTGCCAACTAATCATTTACTGTTTCCGTGTAAATATGATATTAATTAAGCAAAACATGTATTGAAATTTACAAAAAGGGTCTCTAAGAGCATTAATAAATGGTTAATTCAGATTAGTAAATGCTTACTTAGGGTTAGGTGGACGCCTGTGTCCAAATGTCTATGATCACAACACGCAGTGTTCTATCGAGTTATTGCATTATCTAACTGTTAGTTAATGGGCATTACTGTGTTAACTAATGCTATTGAATAAGCACCTTAGTTAACACGAGGACTAATAGTAAGTGATTAGATTATTGCATTCACAAATGTTAACAAATGTACAATTATTTTAAAGTGTTACCTGCTCATTTACCCACATTAACCCCACTGCCACAAAATTAGAATAACACCAGTATTTAATATTCAAGTGGTAATTTCTGAAATCTCAACATCTGTTTCTGTAAGTCTCTTTTTTATACAGCGTCAGTCTACAACAAAAGTAATCTCATGATACTTATGTACAGCAGGTCAATACCGAGCTCCAACAATAACAACAACGACAGACCACCAATCTGTGCAGCTGACTCTACTGAACCAAATAATCAGTCTACCTTTACTTTTTCTTGTTTCCTTCTACCCACTGTTCTGTAGAAGGGAGCCTCAACCTACAGGTGTGCGGTTTTCTTCTGTGGTGTTCCATTACAAAGTAACATCGCCAGCTACTGGACTGGCATGCACACTACTGCCTTTTCAGTCATTTTTTTGGATCCGTGTGTGTGCAGAATGTTTTCACAATGCTGTCACGTGAACACCGATGTTTTTAAATGCAAAGAAAAAGAGTGATATTTGCACGGCTAGTTGGTTTGATTTGGACTAAGATTAAGCTACACAACTCTCAAATCACATTTGCAAGTAGTTTTGTGACAATAATTGCCCCATTAACAGGTGAGGCTAATAGAATGTAAAAATAAATTAGTTGAGTTTAAAATTCTACTGTGTGCCGACAGCATATTCAGTTGCGGGATTTATTAATTCATTCCCACATTTTGATTCATCCATGCACACGAGAAGCAGCCAAATGGACCGGCCTTGTTTATCAGAGTGCTAAGTAACAGGAAGCCTTAATTCTAAAAGACTGTTCTGCGAATAATAAAGTCTTATATGAGTTACCAGCCTGAACAAAGCAGAGGCTGTATTGCAGGGAGCTCTGGTTGTATTTGTGTTGTAAAATACCCAGTGGCATTACTGATACAGTGGATTAAAAAACCTGTTGGCTACTTAATACCCTCATAATGTGAGTAAACACTTAAACATGGATTTGAATTTTCAAATTTTCTATCGCTAATGCAATAACATTGTTATCATGAATTATTTTGGCCATGACGACAGTATAGAGAAATTCTAACACTTTGACAGCCTAAGACTCTGTAAGGCTTAAAACACAACTCTTAACACCAACATCCATTATTTTATGTCTCACCGAATAAGATCCTCTTCTACATGAGGCAGGTGGCATTTCTGATGGAAGGAGCGAGGACACTGATCACACACCACCAAATGTTCCTCTTCGCTCCTACAGATGCAGCACTCATCATCGTTTTTCTGATTCTCCTGACAAGAACGCGCAGGTTTTGTACTGTCACTATTCATGCAGAGCAAGGAGGAAGGTAGAGAGCGGAGATGCTGCTTGTCTGACACTGACTTACCAGGTCGTCACTGTTTGGTTTGCACAACGTGCAATTACACAGCAGAGAGTGGATATCCAAGATCTTAGCCTGAAATAGACAGAGTAAGAGTATCTTCCCCTTTGTTTCATGTTTCATAGTTTAGTGCATTAAACAACCTCAATTTTACTGCTTTTTCTTCCATGCCATCAACAGCTATCCATGATAACGCCACATTATTTTCCTGATGAAAATAATAAGAAAAAAACATGGCTGAACGATATTTCCTCAGCGCATATGAACATTAACTTGCTGTGGCAGATGTAAGTAACTGGAATTTGAGCTTGTAGCTGGAATGTTAGCCAACTGTGACAAGCATTAGCTAGAGTCTGGAAAGTCAGCTTGTAGCTGGAATGCTAGCTGGCCGTGGCAGGAGTTAGTAATCACAGACCACGTTTGTTTAGCTAATTTCAAATGTAACGTTATCACTGAGAGGAGGCGTTTTCAATGACCAATTCATTAACAGCTGTGGATTCTTACCCAAACAGACATTAAAACTGCTTCTTTATTCAAGCCTAAACACCCCAAGACTCCTCATTAACTATAATAAATGACAAAGAAATTTGTTAAATCTCAGGAAAAATGCACAGTTAACGATTTCAGTGGACTGTGATGGCAACATGCAGATGATAAAACTTAGCCCTGGCCATGGTTACCTCTGTTAGAACACTGAGTGGTTTCCCCTCCCACTTAATGTCCTTCCTCCAGGAGGCATCTGTCTGACACAAAGCCTCCTTCACGAAATCCACGGGAGTCATCCAGCTCGTCTCAGTGCGAATACTCTTCGCACATGTCCCTGGTGGTTAAAGATCAAGTCATTCTGCTGGTGTAAGCTGGTTTCAGCGCACCTTTCTCGGTTACAAGCTCTTGTGTGTATAGAGAGAGTTACCTGATGCAAACCGTTTCTTGTATAAGGTCCCAGCCAAAGTGCCGCAGGTAACTTTGAACACCTCCTGCCCACTGTCATGGCTGATGGCCAGCTGCTGTTCACCCTGCTCCTCCATCTCTTCCTCTTCATCTACAGTATAACAGGCAGATGTTGACAGTATGATTCACTACTGCCGTGACACCAGGCTGGGACACACATCGAATGCAGTCTGCCTAATTACAGTATGTGTTAGCAAATAAGGTGTTTCAACCCTGAATATCGCCTGTAAAATCTCTGGAAGTTTCATTTCTGCTTGTTGATGCCTGGTCATCCAGGTCAGACTCCTCATTTGTATCTTCATCATCTTCCCCCTCAAACACTAAAAAAAGGGGGAGAACAATAGTCGTTGTACGGTTGCTTTTAAGAAGCTGTCTGGTCTCAAAATTCCATACACAGCTCCAATGGTAAGATTAGATTTTAATATTTTCACAGTCATAAAATTAAGACCACTGACAGTTCAAGTGAATGACATTGATCGCCTCACTAGTGTTCTGCTGTGAAACGCTTTCATGCTGGCAGTCACCTGGATTAGAGCTGCACCCCACGATTATCTCAATCATTATAATCACTATAAATGCTGTATATTACTTTTATCAACTCCAACCAACCGTTAAAACCCCCCAAACTCTTCATTTACTGTCAGAAATTATAATGAAAACCAGCAACTCCTGACATTTAAGAAGCTGGAACCAACAAACGTTAAGCTGTTAGTCACGTTATGCTGGTAGTTCCTGGGCAGTTTTTGTTGTGTTGGGTGTATGCTCGGTTTTCAGGAGTGTTTGTATCACCACAACTGCCAGGATGAATGGTTTCACAGAAGAATTTTGCACTGTATCGAGGTTATCCATGTTAGAAATTAAGAAAATAAAAATGTTCTTAATTTATCAAAGTGTACCACCTGCTCTAACATTTGCCTTCACTCACTTAAGTCCTTAAATCCAAATTACTGATGATTAATTTGGAAAACTCTCCTTGTGTTAATGTTTTGTGTAAATTAGGATTTTTTGACACTAACTACGCTAAGAGAGTAGATTTGTGTGTTTTTAACAAAATAAGCATAAAGATACTGTTTAAAATTAATGTCTCTGCAATCTGTTTTTCCCGTTTCTCTACCTCCAGTTGCTGAGGGGGCATCAAAAACATAACTAGTGAATTGTAGAAGGCGCATTGTCTGTCGCAAACATCAGATAACTGATGTTATCTGATGTTTACGATAGACGAACATGATGATGTTGATGTGGGGCTGTTGCATTTATAGCCTTGTCCAGTTAATTGGTCCCAGCAACTGAAATCCAGTAATTAAAAAAAATAAATAAATAACCAAAAAAAAATGTGAAATTTTAGAGCCTTAAAGTTGAGGATATTGGACTTGACTTGATTTTGAATTCTCCTTTAAGGCCATACCACCCAACCCCTACAACAAACCTGACATTAGAGCAGATAGCATCAGTGATTTCTTGGCCTAGCAGGAAGGAAAAACAGACATGGATCACAAAAAAAATCAATCTGTAAAAATCAGAACTGATTTTGTTATGTATTTTCACCAGTTTCTGGTCTCACATTTTTACGCTTTCTTCTGTAGTTCACTAACGCCAGGTGACCTTCCTGCAGGGAAACACCAAAAACAGGAAATAAACTGACATCAAACAACAAACTTTATTTGAAGGCATCTATCGAGGCACACCACTCCAGCAAATCCACGTCACACAGTCATGTCCACATACTTTTCAAAATAATACTCCCTTCTCAACAAACCTGTATGAGTTTTACAAGTGGGGTGTTCGCACATCGAATGGTCAACTTCCAGTTCTTGGAGTTCTGCTTTCCTGCAGCCCTCTCAAATTCAGTGGGAGTAAACCACTTGTTATTGACGAAAATGCACTTCTCCCCTGCGACATTCAGAAGGTTGGGGATGTGTCAATGCCAACCACAGATCAAATACTCTATGTCACTGTCAGGGGTTTTACATGGCATTATGTAAAAATTCTATACAGTAAAACCTGTGTGTTGTGGTCCTTTGTATGACGTTTTACTGACCTTTAGCCAGTCTCTCTCTGTCCAGCATCCCTTCAAGCTCTCCGCAGGTCACAGGCAGCTGGACCTTATAGATGGGCCACGTCCAAATGTCTCCCTTCTCTCCCTTCTTTAACGGGGAAGCTAGAAAAAACAAAAAACAAAACAAAACAAAAAAATCATACATACATTTTAACTTCTTTATTTGGAAAATGACACTTCCTTTTCTGCACCAGACAAGCCACTCTGTATACATTTAGACTGAATAAGGAGTGCACTTCTCAGTAATATACTGAATATTTAGTAACATTATACATATTTTCAACAGTGACACGTCAGACTTACAGAAGATGATTTTTTTCCTCTTCCTCAGACTTGGAGACGGCATACATGATGGGCCTGCCTGCTCCTCCTCATCACACACGTTGCGTTTTCTCTTCTTTTTCACTGAAATCCCTGCTTTTTTGCTCCTCTTTTCCTCCTCATCCTCTGAAAGCTCCTTCTCTTCTCCCCTGTCCCTCTCTTTGTTTTCCACCCTCTCAGGCAGTTGCATGCCAAAATGGAAAGACCCTGCAAACGCATTAATATTCATTTATCAATGCACAGCCTCCCATTTTTTTTTTACCTACCAGCCTGCCAATATTTAGGCTTTGGTTTCTTTTCATGCTCCTAGTAGAGTAGGGCGAAGCTATTTCCACCATTTACCAGCTTTATGACTTATCAATTACTTTTAGCTGATTATTTTAACCATACTTTATCTGATATTTTCATAAACAAGTCTGCAGTGAAGCATGGCAGAAACGTAAAAGAGGCACCAGGAATGCAACCCACAGATACAAAGAGCAGAGTGAGGGTTGATGTGCCATTAACCTGACTACAAAGCCCCTACTATGAACCCTATAAACATTATTTTCATTTTCATATCAGATTAATACATTGTTTAGTCTAAAATGTCTAAAAGCTGTGAAAAATTATTGCCCACAGCCTAAAGTGATATCTTGCTATTTAATGTGTTCAGTCAACAGTTCAAAAATCCTTCACTTATGCTCAGAAATCAAAATGAAGAGCAGGAAATTCTTCTTCAACCTCTCATTACATAGCTGCTCCGACAAGTTTTAATTCCTTCTCCAAAATACGACCCAACAAAGGACTGCCTTGGGGAGATGAAACAGGTCCCCCTACATTTTTAATCTATCATTTGAGGTCCATTAATAAATAAGTCCATCTATTTTTTACAATGACAATAAACGTCACTCATTCATTTATTTCAGTGAACAAAAAAAAAAATGAAAGCATAAAAAACATTAACAAATATAGGACGATCATAACTTGGAATACCCGGATGGCCATTAAAATGGAAATAAAGAGACTGACCGTCCATGAGACTGTTGCGCATCAGTCGCAGGGTGGGGTAATGGTTCATAATGGTGTCCTTGAAGACGGACATCCAGAACAATTTGATATGCTCCGATCTCTCCGTCTCCAACCAGTCCAAAATCTCATAAAGAGCTTTCCTGAGCATGTCTTTACTCTTCATGCGAATAATCTTCTGCAGGCACAAGTAAGTGTGGAGAATGAGTTTGACAATACAATCTGCAATCTATATTTATAGTTAGATCGAAAAGATGTAACAATGTCCTGTTTTAAAACACTCATGTTTGCTGACTTCTGTTTTAATTTTCACAAAGGAAACTGATATAATGTTTTAGTTTTTCCTTTTATTTTGTTTAACCATCCATCCATCCATTTATTTTATATCTTAACACATTCAAGGTTAAAAAAAGGTTAAAAAAGGTTAAAAAATGACTCTCTTTTCCAAGAGTACCTACAACAATAAGCACAAAACATATCGACAGACAAATACACACTAAAGAGAAAATTGTATACAGTTAGCATGCACTATAACCTCAGGGGCAAAACGATGGAAGCAAAATGGCATTTTTGAGCCGATTGCATTACACAAGGAAGCTATTTTCTCAATATTTGAAAACTGACTTAAAGTCCCTCAATTGTAATCAGCTCTGAGAATCTCGGGTCCTGTTGTACATCATTCCAGGACAAGGGAGCAGCACATTTAAAAGGCATTTTGCCTAATTCTATTCTGTTTCTGGTAACAACATCTGTAGGACATCTTGAGAGTACAGGCCGTATTGATTTGGATTTTCACACATTTTTCTAGAAACGGAAACCTAATTTAAGCTTAACAGTAAAGGAACTGATGAAGACCAATGGCAGCAACCAAATATTGGACGTGCACCTACTACATAGCCTGAAAAACGCTTAGAAAATGTATTCAAAATAAAAAATTACTCACGTATACAGAGTGAAGGCTAGGACCATTTACCTTGAAAAACCTATACAATGCAATGGCACAGGGCAAGTGAAAACATGAAAAATAAAAAATATAATGATAGTAACCTACTTTATTTATACAGCAGCCTGAAGAACAGAATTTACAAAGTAGGAAAAACACAACAATACAGAGACAAGGACATACAGTGGTCAGGCAGAGAGAGCGAGACACATCAAAACACTTATAAAGTAGTTTGAAGAATGAATAACACAATAAAAGCATAACTAGCGAAAAAATTGCTTTTGTTGGTCACAACGTTCTAGTTGTTATTGCATGTGTCTGGTAACATGGAGTAGATAATTACGGTGGGTTTTTGACTCAATAACTCCAAAGATGCTTTAGAAAGCAAAATGTTGTGACAAACTATGTTACTACTACTTTCTGCTCCTTCCACTGCACTGATTTCTGAAGTTTTATTTCTAGTGTTTTTACTATAACGTAGTGTGTTTTTGTTTTGTTTTTTTCTTTTATCTTCACCAACTGTGTTTACAAGTATCACATTATGGATGTGCACCTGGTGGAGTTTGTCATCGGCCTTTTTTGCTAATTCTTTTGACTTGTATAAACTGCAGCAGGGGACCCATTTAGCTAGAGTCCTGTTGTTGGCACTGCCTCACCTAAGGATATTCTCTGTGGGAAGACCAGAGATCCCTGTGGAATTAAGGAGGACGAAGTGGGAATGCAGAGCCGGAGTTAAGTGCCAAGAGAGGAAAAGATGGAATCATCCACGTGTACCAATAGGTTGCAGAGAGAGCATCGGGCTCGCGGCATTATTTTCACAGAGAAATCGCTAAAAGAACTTAGTCTGGACTCACTCGCCACTGTGGGCGGCTTTTAGCTGGTAAGAGCAGACAGGAGAGCGGCGGGGACCTGTAAGAGGAAAATGTGGTGGAGTGCAGCCACCATATTACCTGTTGTATTCACATCCTTACGGTCACAGTTTACACCCCTAAGATGATGCTGCTGCTGTATGTGAGCTCTTTCATACATTTCTGGATCTGCTGTAAGCAGACACAACGCATGCAAACAGCTCATCACCCATCTCCCCTGGACCGCTCAGATCAAAACCTGGATCATCTGCATCCTCCCGCGTACCTGTAGTATAAACAAACCCCAACCACAAGGTCTAGGAGGTGGTGAGAAGCCGACAGACTGTCCTTTGCAGGCCACATGAAGAGCACATCACCAACCTCCCCCACTGCATCATGGACTATATAAACTTCTGTGTAGAGAACACTGTGCCTACGATGATATGGTGATCCTTTAACAACAAAGTGACCCCTGAGCTGACAACCCTGCTGGGGACAAAGAGAAACTAGAGAGGGTGCAGAGGGCAGGACAGAGTTGTTTAATACATTTGTTTTTGAGTCAAAAACAGACGGGTGTTTCACTGTAGGTTTCTACTCCACTTTAGCAGACACCTGCAGTTACATTTTGAGCGTTGTTAGCAGTAAAACAAAACAAACAAAAAAAAAAAACACAAGCAATTTATTTCCAGTGTTTTGACTTGCCCTGTGATGTAGCATTTTATAGCCTTGTTTAACCAAATGGGTATGTTGGCCAAACTCCACACTGGGGATGTATGTATATAAACTGTATTCTCTGACATGTTTGATTCTCATAGAACTGGAAATAGAGATCGGGATTAAACCTCCCGAAATTCTCCTTTAAGATCTTAAATGGTGCGTTTTACACTCTCTGATGATCTTTCTACACTTGTCTAGACGGGTTGATATAGGAAAGTAAAGATAAATCCACTTTGTAATCCCTAAAGTTTTAAAACATTGCGCCACTTCCTCCGCTTCAATCACACCGAGATGGAATCTGGGAAATGTAGTCGCAAAGGTGCGGAGCGATATCAGACTAGCGAACATCAAGTTCAACGCATGAGAGCACCGAGCAGAATTACGGGGAATGAGACGGAAACAAAACGTTAAGATTGTCATATTTAACCATGAAAAACACTTTTAAAAAAACGGAGTTGGCACTTATTAAATGCACGTCCCTATTTCAATCTTATATTATTATTGTCCCTTCAATTATCCCTATTATTATTATTATTATTATTATTCATTATTTATTGAGTTTAAGTTGTGGGGGGACTGCATATTGTTTCTAGTTTACCATCGGTAATGTGACCTTCCATTGCATCTTTGTGCAGCTGATTTTTCGCCTTCAGTGCAATCCAGGCAGACCAAGTGTAATCACCGATGCACGGCGCTCAGCTCACCTTGAATCTGTCTTCTGGTATCAGGTTGTGGTCCCTGAGCTGGGTGACAAAAGTGAGCGGTTTCTCCATGCAGGACATCTCTGTTTTGTGACAGTGGAAAAACCGCAGCAGTTCTCCATTTTCCAGGAAGTCCAGCGGATCCATAGCGGGCCGAGGCAGTCAATTCATCCCAGTTCTCTCCAAAAAAACAACAAAAAAACAAAAACCGGACCTTCAGCCCACTCTTACACCGGACAGTAGCCAAAGTTCAACTGCGCTCCTGATACACTCTCGCATTCAAAACATGGCCAAGGGTTGCTGTAAAAAGACACTGAAGTCCTCTCTTCCTCTCTGATCGCGTCTTTTCCTGGGTGTTATGTTTCCGCTCGGTTTGTCGAGTCTGACTTTTAGGTTACGTTTAGAAAGTGAAAGTTTTCAGTGTCAGTCTGTGGAGGGACGTTGTAATTCTGCTCATTGGCAGAAGGGGGCAGCAGAGTGGCAACTGCGGTCACGTGTACTCTGTTTCCCCGCCGTCTCTCAGACGAAGCCAGCTTCGTACCGTTTGTTTCAAAGTCGGTATTGTTTGAATGGATGCACAATTTAAAGTAAGTAAGTAAATAAAATTTGAATTTACATGAAAGTCAAATGCTTATCTTGAAGGAGAGGTTGAGACAGGCTCTTGGGTGGTTGTGAAGAACTGCCAGATGACTGGGTAACCACAGCAACAGTGATCAGGGAGACAGGTAGCGAGGTGTTTGGTCCGTCATCTGGACCGAGGAAGGATGATAAGGAGAATTGGTGGTGGAACGAGAAAATACGGGCGATTATTCAGAGGAAGAGTTTGGTGAGAAAGACATAGGATAATGAGAGAACGGAAGAGAGTCGACAGGAATACAAGGAGATGCAACATAAGACGAAGTGGAATGGACAGGGATGGAAATGTTCCAACAAGTGAGGAGAGTGTGCTGAGAAGAAGGAAGGTGTACTTTGAGGAGCTGATGAATGAAGGAAATGAGAGGGAAAGAAGGGTGGAGGAATTTGAAACTGGAACAGGAATTTGGAAAGATTAGTAAAGATGAAGTGAGAAAAGCTTTGAAGAGGATGAATAATGGAATGTCAGTGGTGGAGAGGTATGTTCGACTGGTGCAGGAGATGCATGAGAGCAGTATGACAGTGGTGAGGTGCGCTGTAGGAGTGAGGGATCGCTTCAAGGTGGGGGTGGGACTGCATCAAGGATCAGCCCTGAGCCCCTTCTTGTTTGCTATGGTGATGGACAGACTGACACATGAGGTCAGACAGGAATCTCCGTGGTCGATGATGTTCGCAGATGACATTGTGATCTGTAGTGAGAGCAGGGAGCAGGTGGAAAAAAAACCTGGAGAGGTGGAGGTATGTGCTGGAAAGAAGAGGAATGAAAGTCAGTCGTAGCAAGACAGAATACGTGTGTGAATGAAAGAGAGGTAAGTAGAACATTGAAGTTACAGGGAGTAGAGATGAAAAAGTTCCACGAGTTTAAGTACTTAGGGTCAGTTGTTCAGAGCAACAAGGAGTGTGGTAAAGAGATGAAAAAGCGAGTGCAGGCAGGGTGGAGAAAAGTGTCAGGAGTGATCTGTGACAAAAGAGTAGCAGCAAATGTGAAAGGAAATGTTTTGTCAGCGTGCTCGCTGATTGGAGAGAGGACAAACAACGACGCTAGGCTTCCCCATTTATTGTAAGAGTTGAATCGTCAAAACATGGCAGTACGTACAGGACCTTCCTTGTTTGGCAAATCGCAGTCAGCGGAGTGCTGTTACTCTGCAACCAGCCGCCCAAAAAAGGATGCACAATAATTGTTTTATACAAATATATACTGTTTGTAGTAGAACACTGTGTGTAATTCTATTGGTAAGCAAAAAGGTGGGGAGGAGCTGTGGTTTAGACTTAGCTCTCCCTTCGCTGGTGCACAGACTGGTCAGTCTCTTGGCACACGAACCAATCGATGGAGGAGGACAACGCCCTGTGGAAGGAATCCTGCCTGTCTCTACTGGCATAATAAGCCTAGTGTGCAAGCAAACTAGAAAAACATGTTTGTGGCTTATGGCCTTGACTTGTTGCAAAGGGAGTGCATTGTGTTCCTTCTGTTATCCTGCAGCTGTGTCTCTCATATGTGTTAACCCTTCGTACCACGGGGCTAATGCTTGATCCAAAACTCATCTAACTGCAGGATACTGTCGAGTCCAGCGATGTTGTTTGGTTTGGAGACGATGGCACTGACCAAAAGACAGGAGGCAGAGCTGGAGGTGGCAGATTTAAAGATGCTGAGATTCTCTTTGGGAGTGACGAGGATGGACAGGATTAGGAACGAGCACATCCGAGGGATAGCACAGGCCGGACGTTTTGGAGACAAAGTTAGAGAGGCCAGATTGAGATGGTTTGGACATGTGCAGAGGAGGGACAGCGGATATACTGGTAGAAGGATGCTAAAGATGGAGCTACCAGGCAGGAGGCAAAGAGAAGATTTATGGATGTGGTGAGAGAGGACATGCAGATTGTTGGTGTGAGAGAAGAAGATGCAGAGGACAGGGAGAGATGGAGGAGGATGATTTGCTGTGGCGACTCCTAAAAAAGCTAGGTTAAGAAGAATTGGGGAAGAGCACAATATTTTCCTCCTAAATGTAATGTAATGTAGTGGAAGTTTAAACTAGCAGAAAATTTTAATATTCAAGTAAAAAACAAATAACTCAAAATGTACTGTGAATTAACTTTTGATCAATGAAAATAGCTATCAGCACTTTGCTGCGATTTACAATTCCAACATTTACTCTGTGATTAGACTTTCTGTTGCAGGCCATGCCTCTGCAAAAGTCCTCAACATTAAACCATCTGAGAGGGGAAAGCAAAACAACTGTCTTTATTTGATTGCTCAAATTGCAAATTTTCAAAAAGTTGGAAGGTCCACAAGCCAAAAACTTCAGGATCCACTGTTGAACAGATTAAATCACACAGAGTGCATTTGGATGTCAACTGTTGTTTTAGTTTTAGCTGAAATCAGTGTGATATCAAAATAATTTTGGTTCAATTTTAGTCCTTCATGCATGCATCTTTCTATAGTGACTGAAATCTAACACTTATATCGACCCGCTCAGTGTTCTCAGGGTAACAGCAAGTTTTTCATACGTCATTTGCACTCAGCATATTGAATTTAACCATTTTATTTAGGATCATTAATGAAATACTGGAAATCATTTCTAATTTTAGATGTCAGTGAAAGTTTGTGATTTTGCAGGAACTGTTGCTTTCAGTCTTTGGCTTCCTATTCAAATCAAATCAAATCAAATCAAATTTTATTTGTATAGCCCGAAATCACAATTTACACATTATCTCACTGGGCTTTGACAAACTGTACAGATGGGACATCCTCTGCCCTTAGACCCTCGAACCGGGTGAGGAAAAACTTAAAAAAAACCCTAAACAGGGAAAATAAGAAACCTCAGGAAGAGCCACAGAGGACGGAAGCCACAGAGGACTATTCACCAGCTTCAATCTATGTGCCATTCATCTTCTATTTTCAAACCATGGGACAAAATGATTTTTACACACATTAATGAGACAAAAACATAATTTATTGTTTTTCCCCCTCATTCAGGCTGTCGATCGTGATCTTTATCGTATTCTTCCAGGTCGTTGTAAATGACGTCTTTGTGATGACGCTGACAGCTCTGCACCACCTGCAGGACGGTTGCAAGACGTCGATCCAGAGCAGAAAGGTGGGGTTCGGAGAGGAGCGGGGCCACGCTTGCTAGAGGATCCTGGACCAGCGACTCTCGCATCACATCACTAAGACGGAAGTCAGGGAGGGACAAGAGGCGTAGGCGGAGGAGGGTGGAGCGACGGATCCTGCAGGGAGGCAGTGGAGGGAGATCAGGATCAGAAGCAGCTTTCCTAATCATCTCTGGATTCTTTAATGGTATTCACAGCACTATTGGCTGTTTTCTCTACGACACCTTACAGCCTTATCGCTCCTGAAAGACAAGAATTTGTTTCTTAATGTTCTGTTCACCTATGCCTCAGTTCCACTTGTTTTATTTGGTTTACCTGCAGCACTGTTGCAAAGGAGCTAGAATGGACGGTTCATCCTGAGAGTAGCGCCCAAACCTGGGAAACATGGGACAATAAAATCCCACTTAAATGACTGAAACCTGAGTTCTTGGCCATCAGACATGAGTTTACAGCACTGCCTGAGCTGAGCAGCAGATGTTCATGGTACTCACGCCCGTCCGTTATCCAGGTGCAGCAGAAAAGTCTCATTTCCAAATTTCTCAAACGTCTCATAGTGATGTCTGTCCATGTTGCCTTTGAACGAATAACATTTGTGGTTATTAAGACTATTTCGTTGGTATTTGGTTTTCTAGAAATGAAAAGAAGACACATTATCAGAAAACAAACAAACAAACAAACAAACAAACAAAAAACAGGCAGTATCTTGAAAAACAATGGATATACAAATGGTAGCGACTGACTCATGAGGAAGTCCAGCACTGCCATGTCTATGAGATCTACCAGCCTGCTCCCATGGTTGTAAGGAGGCGTCTGTTTCACTGTGTCACAGTAAGCTGGGTCCTTCTCCCACCTGGAAACAACAGTGTAATTAAGTAGAAGATAATGGATACTGATGAGCCACAGTGAAAACTTCCACTTGGAATAAATTATTTGTCTGAGATACTTGTTGCTAAACTGTTTTTCAAATTAAGTTTTCACAAATTAACACAAGCTTCTGCACATACATTAACACAATTAAAAATGCAAATAGTTGTCCAACAGCTTAAAATGTATCAATACTGTATTATCATGGAAATAAAATATGATAACAATATTGATTAAACTGGCAGCTACAGATTTAATGTTGTCTTTTAGTTCTTCATTTACACCATGGGGGGCAGTGAAGACTCATGATTGTAGCTCCATCAGCATCAAAGTACAAACCTTTGAAAACAGACACTTTCAGTTTAAAGGTATAATATGAAACGTAGCTGATGGTTGAGTCTTATTTCCAAATCATCAAATACTACTGCTACATGTTTGGGACCCTTTGGGTTTATGGACGGCAGTATCAGTGTTTGACGACAAGCAGCTACAATTTATTCTTTAAACTTCATTAAAATAACGGAGAAAAAAACCCATTTTCTTAACACACAGAGGTGTTTCTAGTGTGCTGCATAGAGGTCATTTTTTGCAGGGCTATTTTCTCTAAATTTGGAGCACATACACTGTAAACCAGATTGATGACACGACTCTGCCTGCGTTGACACTGACACGGACGTCGTACTCACTTAGCCAGCTTTGTGCGGCTGTAGGAGCGTCTCCACGGTGACCTCCAGGACCTGCGGGGAGCAATGTTGAGGTCGGGTAGCATGGCAGCCAGGGAGACCTCCAGCGCATGTGGCTGACCACACACTGGGTGCTCGGTTGAACAGTAGTACTCACACTGGCCATGGAAACATACGTTTCCCGCTGGTGAGAGTGGGAGAGACGCAGGGGGTTCGAGTCAGGCAATCTGTAAGGAATTGTTGTAGCTATCGTCCTGTGCAAGTACCAGGTGAAGTGAAGAAGGTCCGGGACAGCTTGCTGTCAGTGGTGACCTCTCTGATCTCTGCGGTGATGTTTATGAGTCGACCAACCACAGGAGGGACCCTGTTTAAGCCCAACAATCTGACACATACGTTAATAATAAGCAAAAAAAGGAACGCCAGAGACATCCAATTGAATGACGCACATTAGTGTTTTGTTTTTTTTCTTCTCAGGTTACACTTAAGCTTCATGAGCGTGTGGGTCCACGCAGGCATTTACCTGTCCAGGTGAAAGGCCGCAATCTCTGCATTGTGTCTTTCAAAGTCGGAGAAGTAGAAGAGGTTGACGTCTGTCTCTGCGTCTCTGGGTTGTCTGTGAACAGGGACACACAAAGCTGTATGCTCATCTACTAGAAAAGCAATGTCTTGAAGTTATTTGGCATAACCGAACCGGATCAAACGAATCTCCATCACTGCTCCGTCAGGTTTTGTTTGTCTTAATCAGTGACATAAATAGAGATGGCTGATGCCCCAGCGGTTGCTCCTATTGTACAAATAAGGCAAAATAAGTTCCCACTCACACAACTGCCGGCCCAATTGCAACTAAAGCTGTCAGTCATGATGTTTCACCCCATTTCTATAGAATCAGACAACTAATTAATGTCAATGATCAGAAAAACAAACAACTGGACATGTATGAGTGTGAAAAGAACTACCTAAAATGACAGAAACCATCATACTTTAAGTTTTTAGTTCTACCTGAAATAATGGAAGATGAGGAGTTTATGACCTAAACTGTAGGTTTCACCCTCTGGTTTGTCCTTTGAGGAGCTCTCATGTCATCCATCTTTAAATACATCGTATGAGCTTACTTCATTGGTTTCAGCAGAGCTTGGCCGTAGTTTGGGAACGACATGAGTAGTTTGAGCTGGGTGCCTCCTGGCTTCTGAACTGCAATACATACACAGAGTGAGCATGAAGAGTTCAAGCACACGCTCACATGATCATATTTGTAAGACAACACAAGAGGCTCATTACAAACACTTGCATATTAGATGAAAAGAAAAGCTGTGCAATGTTTATAAAACAGTTAAACTATCGAGTGCCAATGGACCCTCCATCTGCTACAATGCTGCAGTAACACTGGTAGAAATTTCCCCCATGCGACACACGAACAGCTGGATACTTTATAAGTTTAAGTAAAGCTCTTTTGGAGCATTTCATTAAAAAAAAAAAAAACACAAGAATCTTCAGCCACTCTTTAAACCAACTGGACAGCGTGAGAGAGTAAAATCAAGAGTGTTTCAAGTGAACAGGTCCTAGACATTCACAAGAGGAAACCACATAACGAGTGTCAAGACATGTGACAAGACCTGTGATTCAGGGTAAAGATGAGGTCAAATTCTAATTTTGATTTACTAATGTTGTTCTCTGTCTGAAATGAAGTATGACATTTTATCAGTGGTGGCTTGAACTAGACAATGTAACCTGTAAAACTCTCATGATGAGAGAGGGAATAAAAATGAATAAAAGCTAGGATTCAATTATGTTGATTCAAATCCAGTAATTTAGGCTCCAATGATACATTTACTAATAAAAGGTTTCCTGAGGCTATTTTGATTCCGTTAAAACTGAATACAGATCAGAATCACGAAGGAGGTGTTGTCACGGTTTTTGAGTTTGTTTATACTGTGTTGTTGACATAAAGGTGCAAGTGAGAAGCAGCTGCATCTTGCTGACACTTCATGAAAGCATTTTTAAGATCAGAAAGATTAAAAAGAGAATTATTAATAATCTTTCACCTTCCTCACTGTGCTCCCTTCTCTGACTTTTCTCCTTTGTTAATTTGTGGCTTTCTCTGGGCCCTACTTCACTCTGTCTCTTCCCCTGGCACCCCAAACCACCCCACCCACGCTTCGCTTGCTCACCAGCAGCGAGGATTCGCTGCGTCGCCAGATAGTGAGTCAGCTGAGCCACGTTGGGGTCGTTCCTGCTGTAAAGCTCCCGGCGGGTGATGCCCAGGTGGAACCGTAGCCAAGGAGGGTGGGTCTCCATGTCGCTCGTCCAGGTGACTCTGTCGTAGCCTTCTTCCGAACTTGCACTCTGCCTTCAGGACAGAAGTGAACAACAGGCCAGACAGTTAGACAATAAACTGAAGTTTAGAGAATTTGTTTGGAGGTGCAAGCTGCAGAGGTAAATGTGTAACAAAGAATTTGCATTGAGGTTATGAAGCAACATTTTAGCACAGAAAACAGTACAGTACACTACACTACAGGCAATTACAAAGATTTTGCCAAGCATCACCAGTCTTATGAAAGTAAAAATAATGATTTACTACCTAAAGATAATGACTTCGACTCACGGACTCACGCTAGATGCTCTCTGAGCTTTTCTTTAGGGTAGGTGCTCAAAGTAGATGCTGTGAGCCAAATGCTGGTAACAACTTAAGACTATGAGAATGTTCATTTTCTAATATGAGAATGAGACCATGCTACAGTTTAGCATGATAGCATAGCTCAGTTACATTTTCGAATAAGCATTAGAAAATGTGGTTTGCACTATTAGGGCTGGGACACAGCAGCCCCACAACAGGAAGTAGCCACAACAGTGAGCAGCCCTGTTGTGTGGCCTCAAGTTGAGTACGTCAGGCAAAAACTGAAAATAAGTCAGCAGACTGCCATGTAGTGCATTGAGCACCTGCATGGGGGAGATAAGTCTCCAGACCAGAAGGGGGCAGTAGTACGTGTATGCCAGTCAGTGAGGGAAACCAGAAGATATCTGCAGAGATAGAAACTCCATTAAAAAACAGTATTCGATTTTTATTTTCCCTCGCTTGCTCACTGGCTGATTAGAAGATGTAAATGCAACCGTCAGCAGTTAGTCTCTTTGTTGGGGGGAAGGCAGGAAGAGGCAGAGTAAAATTAAGTTTTAAAAATCCTTATGTCACTTGTGTCTGTATTCTTGTGGATTAATTTAATCTAAAAAAAAAAAAAATAGCCCAAAAAATGTAAACAAGGAAAAACAATAATGAACAAAGTGACAAATGTTCAAGACTTCCTTGATGGCTGATCGTCAGCTTGGTGTGTCCCAGCCTTCACTTTAGTGTACTGTTAAGGGACTGTACTTCCGTCAGTTTGAGGGTAAAGTTTTGTACAAATTG
Source organism: Mola mola (assembly GCA_001698575.1). Classification (NCBI taxonomy): domain Eukaryota; kingdom Metazoa; phylum Chordata; class Actinopteri; order Tetraodontiformes; family Molidae; genus Mola; species Mola mola. The sequence continues at coordinate 2,437,787 of KV751361.1, forward strand.
AAAAGGTTGACCTGGTGGTGCCACATATAAAGTTAATAATTTAAGAAGCTTAAGCAAAGATCGAACAGATATGGAATATTTTTGAAACTGCTGAAAACTATTACCCTCATAGTGGTGCAAGGCAAAAACTCAGAGGATCACCAAAGTCAAGAAGCTTCATACTCTGGGCACTTTGGCAAGGTTTTTCAGTCTGGACAAAAGTGGCGGATCTACATCTACAGAGCCACTGACTCATAAATCAGTTTTCTCCATCTGTTTCACTTACCACTCACTGTCAATGAGGATGGCCTCTTCCTTCTCCATCTCTTTGCTTTCGGTATCCCGTGCATGTTCATTTGGTTTCACCCTCAGCAGCCAATCATCTTCTTGCAGCTCTGGTTGTGGCAGGTTGTACAGCAGATGCTTGAACAGTGCCTCCAGCTTCGACTGCCTCTTGAACGTCTGAGTCACCTTTCCAGCACTAATCAGTGTTTTTTCTTTCTCTGCGGCACCACTGATTGAATCTTTCTCTTTTGGGCGTAAGGTTTTGGCATACACTTTGAGATGCTCTTCGTCCTGGGGGCGTGCTGGCACTGCTTGATGTGAGGAGGACGCAGCTGAATAAATGGAGGAGTGGGACTCATGGTTCAGAGCATCTGTTGCTGGACTGGAGGAAGAGGAGGGAAGCACACAGGCAGTTTGGAGGACAGAGAGGCAGAAAAATGCCAAAAGGAGGTGGAGAGCGAGGGACAGACACGCCAGGCTCAGATAGATGGAGCGAGTAGATCTACCCCGGTTCAGTTTTCTCATGCTGGAGGAAAAACAGGCAACAACAGAGAGAGTGAGATACAGGCCGTGAAGTCTATAAATAAACTAAGGTGCTTAGCAAATAAAAATATTCAAATGAAGTGATTAATATTATCAAGATAAGATGACAGGGCTTTTCCAGAAGAAAATCCAGTGTAGTGAATGTTGTGCAATCATCTTTACAACCATAGTAAGACCTACTTTTAAAGAAATTATGCAGTTAAAACACTTGCTGCAGCCTGAAACCTGTAAATCACATTAATATAAAAACATTTTGAAGAGAAAAACACACAACTGAACAGAGGAAAGACAAACTATCAAAAATTCACACAGTAGTTAATCAGAAAACTGTCAGATAATCACATGCATTGACTCCCAAAAGAAAGAAAAGCTCAATAAGAAAATCAATACATTATTGAGCAACTTGGTGCTCCAGAATTCCCTGTGTGGACCAGCAGACTGGGGGAATTACTTACATCTCTCTCCCTTCAAGGCCTTTATAATTTTTTCTCCCTCTCTGTGTTTTGCTCCCTTTCCTCTGTTAATGAGGCAGCTATTCAGAGTTTGTGTCATATCTGCACTTATTTTGGCTCTGTGGTCTTTCCCAGGAAAGATATGCATGTTTGTTTGTTATCTTGCGGTCACTGAAATCCAAACAGACACAAGAGGACTGGCATGTTGCGGTGACCTGTGTCTGCGTGACCCACGTTAAGAGAAGGGAATTAGTTGCCTGGATCAATACGAGGTGGTGATATGGCAGCGCTCCTGTACAGAGGACTGTGCTAGATCAATGAAGCAGCAACAAGTTTTACCTTTTCTTATCTTTGCACATTTGTGTTTTTGTCTCCTGTTGATATGCTAATGATTTCACAGTCTCTTTATTTTCCTTAGACTCGACTTTGAGGCTCGTTTTCCTCGGGCAGAATGGCTTTCATAGCCCTCAGTAGGTTGGATCTTCTCTTACAAACTGGCAGCACATGAAAGCGCACGCTCATACGAATGCAGATTAATCAATTCATATTCTGAAGCGGCTCTGATTAAATCAAGTATTTATCCCTTTGACAGAGTCCAACGTTTTGTCTGTCTTTGAACCTGTCCCCACCTTTTTTCCTGCTCCTCCCACTTGATCATAAAACATCCAGGACAATCTGCTGCTCTGACTTTTAATCCTCCTCTGTGACATTCAGCCCTCTCCGTCTGCTGAGCTTCATTTTTGTGCATCCTGCTTATTAAACAATTTTACATTTCAGTTAATTAGCGAAATCTGCTCTAAGAGAGAATATATTATGTATGTTGCAGTGGGTCCCAGTGGAGGAAGCTGGTGCTTTTCAAATCTGCGGCTGCACGCTGCCTTATTATATACAGCTTCCCAGTGTATTTCATAAAATGTAAACAGTCAAATGAGATTACAATACAAACACGCTGAAAAGGAGAATAAATCATTTGCAAGAGAAATCATATGTGTTTTTGGAAATTAGGAATGAAAATGTGTGACATTGCCAGTTTATAGTAATAGTTTATCATTGTGATAATATCCTTTCTGCGGTATATTGGAGTAATGAACAGGGTAGATGAAATGTTACACGAAGCAGTTTGGCTGTATAGCTGCTAATGATGAGTTACTGTAGAACATATTGGGAGATCCTATACTGATAAATGATGGTAATGATCTTTTCCTGAATATCTGTGAACTGACCTTTTGCTCATGAGGAGTTTCTGAATAGGCCAATGAGCTGCACAAAACTAGCAGCAGAAGCAGCACCTTTAAATGATCATTATTGATCATGTAAAGTCCCTCTCCTATTATAAATGTTTTGGGATTTTTTCTTGTTCCTAAATATTATACAATGATGCACATGCAGAGTCTGACACTGTAAGGCCGTTGTTTTTTATTTTTCATTTTTTTTACATTAACCAGTATTTGATGAAACTTTACATTTTCTTGTTTAGAAATTTACATTTTCTCAAAGACAGTCCTATGATTTGATGATTTGTGAAATCACAAACGTGCACAAGAGCGATGTTTAAACATCAATCGTCCAGTGCACAAACTGACAAGGACTTTACAGTAAGTAGGAGACATCTTGTGTCTTGTGTAGTTGCCAGAAATCAATCAACACCTAATGATTGATCTTTATTATTTTACTGTTAACAAATCATAACCTCATGATGGAATTTAAAAGGACAAGTTCAAAGAAGGGTTTCACCAATATGAAAATTTTCATTGATACAGATAGTCAGTTATAAAATTGCTGTTATAGCCGACAGCCGATATCAAAATAGGTCACTCCAGCAGTAGGATGCTGCAGTAAAATGTAGAAGAACAATTGGCTTTGGAAAAAGGAGAACTAAGGTTCTTGGTTGCCCTGTGTGCAGACTGAAGGTCTTTATGGTCAAAAATTGTTGAGACTAGCGATGTGGACCCAAACGCAGACACAGACCAACGTGGATATGAACGAAGCAGGTTTTATTGCTAGGAAAGCGGGGAATCGAGGTGAATGACGCAGGGATGAAGCAGCCCGAGGCAGAGGACTGGAGGGCTGAGATGAGTGAGGGAGAAAGGCGAGGGCTGGCAGGAGGAAGCAGGCGGTAGTGGGTTGGAGAGCTGGCAAGCAGGCAGGCAGGAGTAGTGGTCCAGGAGTACTGGAGAGAGAAACGACAGTTAATCACACAACCAACTAGGAAAGAGCTCGAGACAAGTGAGAGGCCTGAAGCGTAAGCTACCACTGAAGTGGATTCAACGATCTGGCAATGAGTGGGTGAGGAGCTGGGGTATATATATACTGCAGGCTGATGAATTGATGAGGCAGGTGAGCAGACTGGGAGAGGTGATGAGCAGATTGCAGACAGGAGTGTAGAGCCGGGAGCCAGGAGAGCCACGCCCAGGCCAACACACACACCCACACAAACTAACAAACACAGAGAGAGACAGACGGGAGCGCTGGAAACACAGGGAATTGTCCGGTACCGTAACAAAAATCCCTTATTTCAACAGGGAAAAGCCCCATGTATTTTGACTCTCAAGTTTTCATCAGGGCACAGTGAAGACATTGAAAAGACAGTTTAAATAATGATGTGATATCACGTGACAGAAGTCACCTAACAAGGTCATATGAAAACAAAACCACTGAACTTGGTGATTGTAAAACAGCATTGTGTTGCATTACCGCCACCATCTGAATCAGAGGGTGGATCACAGACACACGCAACAGCAGCCAACTTAAAAAAAACCCAAAACAAATCTTCCGTTAATCCCATCAGGCCAATAATGATATTTTAGAAAATGACAAACACTGGCTGATACCGATATGACTGCAGATTTCCTCTGCGTCCAGTATAGAATTCATTCTGCTTGTCTTTTCAGGTTCAGCCATGGTAAGATTTTAAGGTAGCAACTTTTAAAATTTAAAACAGCCTATAATTTTTATAGTGTAACTCAACCTAAAATTTGTATATGATTAAGGATAATATTTCCTTCTGAGCACAGTAACAATGCGACAAACAAACAAGGAGATAATTAAATAGAGCCCAAAGGGAGAAATGAGTGCTTGCTCTGTTGCACTGGCCCAGTACAAAAGATGAAGTATCATTAACTGTACTGTTATGTAATGTGATACCTCATGAATGGCCACCTTTAACATTTTTTTTCTCTACAGTGAGAGTTTTGAGGTCATGGCCAGTTGCTTAACAACCAAAAGGGAACTTTTTGGTTGGCTCAAATCGAGGCACAGTACATCCACGTTCATGTTTGCTGGCGCTGTACACTTCCTACGGCGTGTTAGGACATCGTGACAAGATGTTTTAAATTTGTGCTGCTTTCAATGTCTTCAGAGCTATTCTCCCATTCAGACGCACATAAAACACTTACATTCACACAATGGAAGTATCCGTCAAAGCTTTGAAGCCCTGTTTCCCCTCATTTTAATGTAGGTTGCTTGGAAACTACCCAGAATCTGGCACCTAATTGGAGCTCTCGTGTGCTTCGCCCAGCAGGCAGCGGACTCTGGCCACTGTGTCGCGCACGCTCAGGAAAATGAGAGAAAGTGAATTGGAGATCACATCTGGGACATTAGGAGAGTCAGATCATGGCCACTGGAGACCTTGCCAACCCAATGAGTGTTTGGAATGCTTGTTTCGAGAGTGTGTGTCTTGTCCTGTATATGCATATAATTTCCTCCTCGTTATGTGTGTGTGAAATGCAAAAGAAGCATTTCATCATGCGTTGCCTAGTATTCTATGTGCTGAAGGAGCTCCTTGCTCTTTCACTGATCCACCTACTTCCTCTCTTCCTTTCTCAATCTGTCACAGATTATCGCTCTATTCCTTTCTCTCACCTGCTCTCTCCTTTTTACATCCCTTCTCTTGCTTTCTGCCTACTCTCTCTCTTCCTCCCCCCATCTCTCTCTCTCTCTGTAACCTCACAGGCCTGAAGTCTTTGAAAGCATTGACTCTTTTGGCTCTGACTGCTGCTGCTCCTACACTCGCAGTATGGATGGGCATGAATATTTTATCCAGGGGGGGAGAAAGAGAGAGGTATTGAAAGTAGTGGGGGAGGAACAGGAGAGAGAGAAAGAAGTGACAGAGCAGAGTAGGTGAGAGCCAGTGTTACAAATAATGACAAACAGCATGAATACACGTGGAGAAGAGAAGAGAAAGGGGTGGAGGAGAGGTCAAATAGATTTTGGAGGAGGAAACACAATGACTACACACATAATATAACTCAATAAAACAACATGAGAGCATGTGAACATGTGAACTGTGCAACACAGCCTGCATGTATTCTCAGTGGAGTTATTCCAGTCTTTCTCATAGTCTATATATCTCCATCCATCCTCCATAACCCTTTTTGTGCATCCCTCCATCCCCCTCTTACTCTCTCATTGTCCATTTCAAAATGACAGATTGTGGTATAATCTAATCCTGTTTGTCTGCATGTGGGACAATCTGTCATCGGAGGCAGCTCGTGTCTGGATCCAAGGTGCGTATATAAGGGGGCAATTAGGACGGAAGGAAGGATGGACGAATGAAAAAGAGCACAAACATCAACTCTGCTTTATGGTAAGTCAAAGAGCGAACACATGAATTATGTAAAGACAATTTATCACTTCATGTGTATAGTAATTGTTATGCTCGGTGCCTTCAAATCAATATGCATGATATGTGGCTGGTGTGCTGTGGTTTTAGTTTAGTTAAATAAGTATGAACTTTAGGTGCCTTTGTTGGCTTGGTTCCATGAACAACAGCGGTAACTAAATAAACTGGTTGTTCAAAAAATATAATGCCAATAATTGATCACTTGAAATGTCAATTTAAAGGCACAGCTGTGCTTTGAGCTAAATGCTATAAAGTTCACACGATCAAAATGGGAATACTAACATGTTTACTACCACTGATGTACATAAAAGTGGACGATACGTTCTACAAAAAATGAAGCCAAATTATCCGGTATACAAGTGCTGCCATTTTGCTTTGGTGACATCATATTGAGCCAGAGTCTGTACAGTAACAACATTGTGTAATTTAAATTATGGAAACAAATTAAAACCACTAAATTTAGGCCACTCGTGGGACAAAAACCCGAGAAAAACCTAATGTGGATAGTGTAAATTGAGATGCAAAAATGCAGGAGCATATCTTCATATTAGGCTACTATATGGCTATAGGGCCGAAGTCACTAATAGGCAGACTGCAGACCGGTTCTACACCCAGACACTGTCCATTCCGATTCATAATTAATTAAACATTGATAAATGTCACATTTTGATGGAGTGTTTCTCTTTTAAGGTGCATTTTTTATAGCCTTTTCAGTAATGGTTTAGAGGCACAGACAACTCACAGATCAATTGCATGTGTGCAATAATCTCATATGATGCCTTTTAGCCAATCAAATCTGCAAATTCTTAAGTGCATAGCGACTGGAGTGAATGATTTACACACAACGTAGAGCCTGCAGGAGGACGGAACAGAAAGTGAATCAGAGAAACAAACTGGATATAGCTGAGAAAATATTTTAGTTTGACAGCTATGTTAGACGTCTTACAAGTCTTAAGAGTCTTAGAAGTCAAGATGATAGATTAATATGTTTTAATATGTTTGGACTAAAATAATGTTGTGAAATGCAATGAAGTCATTTAACTAACAAAAAAAAGCTTGTTTTGTGTCTTTAGCCTTCTATAGCATCAATAATCGGGAAAACGGGTGTCCAATCCACCCATTTCCAGCTGAGAACCATGGCCACAGGTGCTGATCCTCATCCCTGCCCCTTCACTCTCGGCTGCAAACCGTCCAAGCACAAGCTAGTGGTCGCTGTCTGATGAGGCCAACAGGACCAAGTCATCTGCAAAAAGCAGAACCTGGATGCCACCGAACTTGATTCCCTCATCCGTTTGTCGGCACCTAGAGATACTGTCCATAAAAACTATGAACAGAACCATTGACAAAGGGCAGCCATGGCAGAGGCCAGCTTTAACTGAAAAGGAGTCTGAGTTACTGCCGGCAATGTGTCTCCTTCCACACCGAAGACCATCGAAGTGGACGGGGTTCCGCTTTCCCCTCCTGACCCACCGGACAGTTTGCCAGAAATTCTTCAGTGCCGACTGGAAGTCTTGTTACATGGCCTCAACAAACTCCTCCTACACCTGGGTTTTTGCCTCAGAGCCGCAGATCGCTTGGCCCACCGGTAGCTGTCTATTGCCATGGCCGTCCCACAAGCTTGCCATGCCTAGTAGGTCTCCTTTTTCAGCTTGACAGCCCCTTTCACCTCTGGTGTCCACCAGCGGTTTCTGAGGTTTCCGCCACGACTAGCACCAGCAACCTTGCTACCACAGCTTCGAGCAGCTGCCGCGACAATGGTTGCGCGAACTCAGATTCCATGCTCCCCACTACCTCCGGGATGTGTTTGAAGATCTGCTGTTTGTTTTTTAGTTCACTATTTTATTTTGTCATGTACAAGTACCACATTTTTCTGGATGACTGCTATATAAAAGTAATTAAAGTAACTGCCACTGGGAGTTTAATTCCCACCCAGTGCTGGAAAACCAAATAGTTTCTGTATCATAAACCAAGCTGTATTATGTTATACAGTACAATCAAACAGTTCTACCTTTGTGTATGCTTACCATGTTGTCAGTCTGCCAGTGTTTCTCCTGCTTGAAATGCAATGGCGCATTGGTGCAGTTAATTGTTCCAAGTGCTTCATCTGTATCACTCTGTTGTGATCCAGGTGTCTCAAATGTTGCTCCTCGTTGCAGTGGGCACAGCTGAGAGCACTTATTCCTGCGGACTTGTTGCTCAGCGGAGCACTGTGGAGAGATGTTATTAACACAGAGCAAAGGAAGAAGTCAGAGGTCATCATAGCTTACAAACAGCCTCAGGTGGTGTGAGATGAAGCAAAACAGTTCTTTGAAGTTGAAAGCTTAGCATTGTCACACAGTTGGTGTGAATACGGTGACATTTTGTCCGGCAGACAATAAAGACTCTTTTCTACTTAACCCAAAAGTCAACGATTGTTGACCAAACCTGCAAACAACTCTTCAAGTCTAGGTGAGATGTATTGTCCTCACTTTAAAAGTGCAATTTCTAAGATTTTGGCATTACTTAAACTTAAACAATACAAAAGGGATTATCAATGTGATTGGAAGAAGAACTCCTGTGATGTTATGACCAATATATCTATATATTATTATTGTAGAGATAACCATTGGATTTAGGATGCTAGCCAACGAGAAGTGGCCCTTTTCTTGTGACACCATGCGTGCCTCGAGATGTGGCCTCTGGTGTACAACATGAGTGGATGAGGAAGTGTTATATACATATAGCAACAGACTCATAGCAGCCCTGAGTGGATTGCATTTGGACGTCAATCGTACATGTTTAAAAAAGACGTCATAAAACTCTTTAACTCCAACTCTCCAGTGGATGTCTGTGGAATGTTAAACTGAAGTCTTTCAGATGTGTCTTTGCCCTGTGGGTGCCACGTGGCTAATCACTCATGAGTTTTTCATGATTCCTAAATGATAACTTTTATCTACAGCGATTGCATGATGGATTTAGAGGATCCATTACTCCTGAACCAAGCAGGTTCTGGTTTGTTTTTTTTTGTCTTGACTTTCAAACACGAGGTCATGTGTCAAGAGAGACATTTTCAATTTTCTCAAGATAAGGTTGTCAGCAAAAAGTCAAGATTGAAAATTGTGTTTGCGTGAGTGTGTGTTTATGTGTACGCACGTTTGTGAGCGTGTATCTGTTTACCTAAAGGAAAATTGATTGCCAGATGGCATTGAAAGCCCTCAGAGGACACGGGTGTGTGCAATGGCTCAGATAATATGTGTAAAACAAAACATGGAAATTGAATGCATTTTAAACAGGTCTATTCTGACACACACACACACACACACACACACACACACACACACACACACTCGAAGGCTGCAAGAACACTGGAGGGTGACTGAGTGCAAAACACATTTATATTTTAGCCGAAGCAGTAAATTAGAGCCACGGCTCCTTATTAGCCTGTAGACTGATTTCTGGCCTGTACTGGGTTCGCCTGGTTCCCTGGGTTGTGATCAGGTACACAGCAGCACGTATGTTCAATTACTTGAATTCTATTCAACATATTTTGTCCCCTCCTCGTTCCGTTTCTTGTCTTTGTTCTTTTGAAAGTGGACCATTTCAACTGTCATGTTGTCACTCATGCATTTCTCACACTTTTTCGTTTTCACACTCCACACGCTTGCTGACTCGTCTTCTGACAATCTTATGTGTTCACACCACACATTTGTTGTCAATTTGTTTATGCAGTATGAAGACACAGTGAAGAAATGAGGAAAGAGAGGATCTCAGATGGATGCATGTGGACAATTCATAAGGCCTAATTGCAGCGAACAAAGTATTGTGATCATCCAACTGTAATTAAGTCTGCCACATATCTCCCTCATTTTATTTCAGACATGCACATGCATGAAGAGGAAGGTGCAACGCACACAATTTGCAAAGGGAACATCCAGTGAAGCATTACGTTATTCACTTTCTGAACTGAATCACATGCTTGAAAATGATCATGCTACCTGCTGCCACAAAACCATACGATGTGAGAGACTAAAGGTTCAGAGATGGAGAAAGTGAAGGAAAGGGGGATGCAGACCTGGAAATAGTCAAAGTTGAAATAACTCGTCAAATTTCCAACGACAACGATACTCCAAAACATCATTGTGAGTAGTTTTTAGTAAGAAACAAAATGAATAAATCCTCATTTCAGCTTATAAAGGGGCTATTGGTGAAAAAATATTTAATAAATCCTCACATCAACAAAGAACACTGAACGTTAATTTATTTATTTCTGTGAAAATTGTGTCTGTTTAAAACAAGAAAGCTGTCTTAAATAAGGCATGAGGTGGGTATAAACACTTTTAATGACAACATGACAGTAACAACAAAACAATATTGCATTGATTATCTTTGTGTACATTCATGGAACCTAAGTTTTTCTGCTCCTTTTTTTCATTTATACTTGTCACTCTGTCTTGAATGTGAGACAAACTATGAGTCATTCCCGTTCAAACGTACAGGCAGAGATTTCTTTCAGCAGCACATAGGTGTCACAATAATCAACACAATTATAAAGAGCCGCTGGGGGAAAAATGTGAAATTAAATCCAACAACTATGATGAACTGACGGTCACAGCTTCAAATCAGCCAAGGTTGTGTGATTTCTTATTTTTAATACATCTTTTCCTTTTTTTTTTTAAAAATAAATAGGTCTTTCAGGTTTTACAGCAGGTACAGAAGAAACAAGCCCAGTTTTACAACCATTTACGTAGAGTTACACAAGGCCACCCACCCGCGAGAGTATACTGCACTACAGCAAGGAATATGAGCCACAAAGTGGGTGACAAAGACGGCGGAAAGGCAAAGTGAGTTCCTGTCCAGATGGGGACTCTGAGGGTATTTTGGACTGCGTATGCAAGGGTGTGTATGTGTGTGAGTGGAGGCCTAATGATTCTGGTCCACTGCCATGTGGAGGCTGAGTAGGTGGATTACCAGCTCTGGTTTAAAAGGGAAAGTGTTGAGTGGGCAGATTTCAGGATTGTGATAGATATAAGTAGTTATGATGATGACCACAAAATGTCACTGCATACTATGAAATTTATTCTGGCAAAATATGAAACAACAAGCCAAATGAAATGACACTGTCTATATTTTTTAAGGCCTGCATTTTTTTCAACAATAGACATTCAATGTAGTTACATTCTGTAATGAAATCTTTATATAGTAGTTTTTGCCCAGCTTCCTCGAGAAGGATTCCATTTGCTCATCTACAACAAAGTGATGGCAAAGACTGACTTACTGCTTTTCTCATGGTTTCCTTGCATGGTTTATGGTGTTACTAGTAGTTGTAGGTTTCTAGTTACGATGTTTGATTCTTTGAATAAGAAAAATGCTAATGACAATAACAACAGAAAAGAGAGTTTTGACCGTAGTATTTTAACACCTTTTACAAGCCAATTCATTCTAAAAAAAGGGTGCTTGATGTTTTCATATTGCTTTGCTTTTGCAATTTTAGTACACCATTGCTTTGTTGTCACGCATTATCTCTTTGAGGCAGCGAGTTTTTGATCAGTGTGGAGGCTGAGTAACATACATCTCATCAGAATTCTGGTGTCTTTGTCTCAAGCAATTACCCAATGTATTTCTTACTTGTGACTTTTGTTCTATACTTTTCAATGGACTTGGGATGGATGATTGCACCCTGTGAAAATCTTGCTTTTTTCTAACCTCCATTGTTGTAAACGCAGTGACGTCACCACTGGCTGCACTTACAGGTGTGACAGAGCCCATTTCTAACAACACACGAATGCACAAATTGGGCTTTAAACGTTCAACTTCAGAGGGTGAGAAAACACAGTTAGTTGTAAAAATGAAGTTCATTTATAAGGCCTTGAATTAGGAGACAGCCCTTCCGCATAAAGAGCTAACATGTTTGGTCTGTAATTTACAGTGATAAAAGCCCGAGCAGACCTTAACACATGTATTTAAATAGTGGATTTAATGTGTTTTTCAACCTTTTACCATGAATCCTTTAGAATGAGGTCTCGGAGTGTTTTAGTAGGAAACAACTGGACTTCTTATCTTGTTTAAACAAGATAAAACACTCCGAGATCAAGATGACCTGGATGACTGAGAACCTTCACGGACATATTTAGAATGAGGCAAACTCTCATGGATGATATGAGATTACAATCTCACCATTCCTACATGGGTCATTATGAATTAGATTTATAATCCAACAGCGACTATCATCTTGTGGCTCTGGATCATGTGGCAGCCCACTGTTCATTTACGGGAGCGGAGAGGTCAGAGGTTAAGTCCCTGCTGTAGCAAGTGATTCTGCTCCTGTGGCTTCTGCACACACAGTTACACAGGCTGACACAAGTAGTGAAGGGGTGAACATTCTGTCCGCTAAGCAGGATCTCACACACGGAAGGCTACGCCTCGCACAGTAACAAGGTTAGCGGGACTTTGACTGGGTTTTGATCCGGCGTGTGTGACAGCAACCAGCTAACCAGGGCTGTCTGGCACGAGCAGCAGAGCCAGTGATGGACTTAACTTGTAAGACAATTACAATAAGAGTTGACAGGCATGAACAAACGTCTTCATTTGTGTCTTATCCACCAGAACAGGTGAACAGATAGACTTAGGATAATTGTTCATTTGTATTGTTTGTCAGTGTACTGTGATGTTCAGTAGCTATGTCATTACACAGGCCTCTGAAAGAATCAAGACTGAAAAAAAAAAGAATGTAGCAGGACTTATGACATGGAGCGGACAAGCACAAATAAATGCATTTGTTTTTAAGTCCCCACTCAAAGCTATTTGTTTTTAGAAATCTCTTGCATGCTTGCTCCCTTCAATTTTCCCCCAACGTTTCCATTAATGAGAGTCATGCTTGG